>VMDR010005891.1:0-48591 GCA_007922815.1 Macrotus californicus | reverse complement strand
ACCTACATCCAAAATTACTCTATCCAGCCAAGCTTTCATTTAGAATGGAAGGGCAAATAAAGTGCTTCCCAGATAAGGTCAAGTTCAAGGAGTTCATCATCACCAAGCCCTTATTATATGAAATATTAAAGGGACTTATCTAAGAAAAAGAAGATCAAAAGTAGGAACAGTAAAATGACAACAAACTCACAGCTATTAAAAACTGAACCTAAAACAGAAACAAAAACAAACTAAGCAAACAACTAGAACAGGAACAGAATCACAGAAATGGAGATCACATGGAGGGTTATCATCAGGGGAGTGGGTGGGGAGAGAGGGTGAGAAGGTACAGGGAATAAGAAGCATAAATGGTAGATAGAAGATAGGGGGAGGTTAAGAATAGTATAGGAAATGTAGAAGCCAAAGAACTCATATATATGACCCATGGACATGAACTAAAGAGGGGGAGTGTTGGGGGAAGGGGTGTGCAGGGAGGGGGGTGGGGGGAGGAGATGGGACAACTGTAATAGTATAATCAATAAAATATATTTAAAAAAAAAAAAAAGCAAGGGTTATCACCAACTGGGCTCTGTGGGGCTCCTGGTATGTCGATGTGGGGCAGGGCTACATTCTGAAGTACTGCAGGGTACTGCATGGCATCGTTTAGACTCCAGTTGCCTGGATACCAAAGAAGGCACTTAATTTGAAATGAGCCTTCAATCCACCAAGTTCCCTGAGCAGTGTGTCCATTGTGGGGGCCCTTGCTTAATAGTTTGAAAGAGTGACTTTAGTCTTTAGACCTGTAGTCACTCAGTTGCAAGTAGCTTCAAGTGCCCTGAGTAGTGGGAAAAGAAAGAACTGATGGGGCACAAGCTGTCAGAGACTAATGGTATTGGAGGAATGTTTGCTCACGTAAATGTTAAATGCTCTGTGAAGCAGTGTAGCCCTGCAAAAGGCAGGAAAAACCAGTATTTGTAACTTGTGCACTTGATCACATGGGGGATGGTTAACCCCAGCCCTTAAGACATTCTTTTCTTTCTGGCAAATAATGTTTACTACCAGTTTTTTTCTAATGTATTTCATTTTTATCACCTCTTTTTAAAACATGTGCAGTTGGGATAATGAATCCATTCTACTTGCACAGAGCTGGGTGCCGCGAGAAACAGGTATCATACTTCCATGATTGTGTTCAATATTTGTCATCTTTTATCCCCCCATATAGTAATTTAAAATGCCCTTCTCCCCAAACAGTAATATTTGCCTCAGATGTAAGAATAAGTTTTGACAGATTTCGGAACTGCATGACAGCAACTGTGATCTCAAAAACCATTATTACAACTAATCCAGGTAAAGGTTGTCTGAATTTTTCATCCTTTTAGAAATGACTGTTAGATATTCCAGTATTTGTATATTTAAGAATGAAAACAAAGCTTGAATTTCATTTAAATTAAAAATGAATGATTGTTGCCCTGGCTGGTGTGGCTCAGTGGGCTGGGTGCTGGCCTGCGAACTGAAAGGTCACCGGTTCAACTCCCATGTGCCTCTTGGACATCAATGTTTCTCTCCCTCTCTCCCTCCCTACTCCCTCTCTAAAATTAAATAAAAATGAATGACTTTTAAAAATGTACCATCAGCTATGTCTTTGATATCTTTACTAAAGAAATATGAAAAAACAGACTCATTTTTATTTTATTTTATATTTTAAAGATTTTATTTATTTTTAGAGAGAGGGGAAGGGAGTGAGAAGGAGAAGGAGAGAAACATTAATGTGAGAGAGAAACATAGATCAGTTGCCTCTCGTACATGCCCTAGACAGAGACTGAACCCACAACCCAGGCATATGCCCTGACCAGGAATCAAACCAGTGACCCTTCACCCCGCAGGATGATGCCCAACAAACAGCCACACCGGTCAGGGCCAGACTCATTTTTAAAGCATCAGTCCTTGTGATGAATTTTGAGAGGTCAATGCTATAGCTTAGATAACCTAAATTATTGACTATTTAAAATAAATTCAGTTTTACTACATTTAAATAACTTAGTGCTAGAGCATCGAGAACATATATGTAGTATTGTCAGTTCATAACTGTAATTAAATGTTCAGCAGGCCCACTGGAATGGTTGTTGGAAGGAGTTATAGCTTATTTAAGCATGAAATCAGGGGAATAGGACCTGGAGAGGTAGGGGATTGGCGTGTGTAAGCATCTTCAAAGTGCTTTGTGGTGCAGAGAGTGGTCAGCCCAACACTAAAGAAGAGTACAGAATTCCCCAAAATGGAATTATCCTTTGCAGTTTCAAGAAGATATAAATATAGCAGCATGTCATTTTCAACATAAGCCCACTCTACTGGTCAATAACAAAGCATCATGGGTTATTGAGAACTATAAAGTAATTTTATATCTTTGACCAAACCATTGTCAGAATTTTTAAAAGTAGAATTACTATGACATGTGATACAAAAGAACAAGACTGTTTTTTATGAGCACACTGGATCTTCACATCCACCACAATGTTGTCTCCTTGAAAGCAGCATCGCGGGAGATGAGGTAACACTCAGTGATTTGTTCTTTGCCGAACTCTCATCTACTGAGCACATGCTGTGTGCTGGGGTCCAGTGTACTGGGGTCCAGTGACAAGGCACAGTATCTCCACTTTCACAGAGCTCACATTCCAGCAGGTAGAGGCAGATAATAAACAATAAACGTAACATACCCGTGAATTACGAATATTTAAGAAGAAAAAGAGAAGAGTCAGGAGGGTCCAGAGTGCCACAGTATGGTGATTGTTTACGGAGGGTAGTCAGATAGGCTCTTTGAGGTGGGGGGCAAAATTTGAGCAAAGATGTGTTGAGGCAGTTGGAGGTTTAACCACAGCAAAAAGTGCCAGGCAGAGGGAACAGCCAGTGCAAAGGCCCTGAGGCGGGAATGTGCCTGTCTATGGGCAGAACAGCAAGGTGACCAGAGTGGTGGGAGCTGATAAAGTGGGAGCAGAGGAAGGAGTCAAGTTCAGAGAAGAAATGGTGGTGATCAAGAAGGCCTTATAGGCTGCCCTGGCTGGTGTGGCTCAGTGGATTGAGTGCCAGACTGCAAACCGAAGGGTTGACGGTTCAGTTCCCAGTCAGGGCACATGCCTGGGCTGTGGGCCGATCCCCAGTAGGGGTGCGCAAGAGGCAACCACACATTGATGTTGCTCTCCCTCTCTCCCTACCCTCTCTAAAATAAATAAATAAATACAAACTTAAAAAAAAAAAAAAGAAAGCCTTACAGGCTGATAAAGAAACGTTGCTGGCTTTTTACACTGTAGGAAAAGGAGGGACCAGGTGAGGCTTTGGAGTAGAGCAGTGACTGTATCTGAGTAAGTTCTGAAAGGTTGCTCGGGGTGCTTTGTTGTAAATTGGTGGTGATACATCCATAGTCTATTCTTTAGTTCCCCCTTTTTTTGAGTGATATACATACTGTGGTTTATTATTTTAGTAATTTATTAATACAGTCAGTATTAATACAGTATTTAATTTATTAATACAGTAATTAATTAATTTATTATCGTGTTTAGTAACATCAGTGATGGAAAATCTCTATCCTTTAAGGATGAATTCGGCCTGGGAAAATATCTAAAAGACAGTTGGACTTATCTTTTGAAAAAGGTTATCAAGCTTGACAGGACTAATTGTATCAAAAATTCAAGACTAAGTTAATGAGACAAATATTTAATGGATGTTTTACATTTGGTTCTGAAAACATTAAAATGCCAAAGTGTTTTGAGCAATGCCAACATTAGAATAAATACCTGCCTCTCAAGGAGACAACTTAAAGGAGAGTACTTATAAGGGTGCATGAGTTTCAATGTGCTTGTTCAAATCAGTCTTATTTCTAATGTTCTGCACCTGCCATGTAGAAAATAAAACTTCTAATGGCTTAAGGCTTTATCCTAGCCAGGATATCCAGGCTTTCTTTTTCTCTGCCCTCAGAGCGTCCATCAGGTAAGAAAGGCAGAACTCCTGCAGCCCCGGGTAACTCTGCTGTCAGTAGGGATCTTCATGGCAGTGCCTGCACCACACTCTTCCGATCAGCTTTCATCCCAGGAAGCTCATTGGTTTGATTTCTGTGGCACCACTTCAGCATCTGCTTTCATCTGCTGTGCAGTAATTCTCAGTGTTTTCAAAACATTCATTCATTCACTCATTAATTTATAAATATTTATCGAATGTCTTTTATTTGCCAAATGCTAAGATAAATCCTTTCCGGAATAAGGCAGGACATGAGTGGATGGATGGTTAGATGAGTGGAAAGACAGTCCCTATATGCATCGGATACTGGAAATACAGACATGAAAAGGAAAAACTGCTCACAAGGAATTTCAGTCTAGTTCTGAGAGAGAACAGTGGTAAGACCTGTGGTGCTACAGGAGCAAGGACAAAGGGGCACCTAACTGCTGTAGGCGGTTAAGGGCCAGGCATCGTCAGGATGAGTGGTAGGATGTTGGAGTAGATGGGGGGCTGAGAGACGTCAGGTATTGGGCAGAGGTTGGGGTGTCAGAGTCACCTGAGAGCCCTTTTTCAAAATCACATTCTCGCCTTCTGGCACCCCATCTGACTATTCCGAAGGATACTCACATCCCAAGTTGAGGAGCAAACCTTTCAAATAATCTTTTTTAAAAAAGGTATTTTTTTTCTGATTAGAAAAGAAATAACATGAAATTTAGAAAATAACAAAATCATAAAAAGGAAAACAAAGATCACCTATAATCTACCATCTTATGACAGAGAATCATTTCTTTAACATATATTCTTTGAGATAATTTTGCATGTATATATGTGTACTTTTTTAATGAAAAGGAAATTGTCCTGCATAGTTTTGTAGGCTGCTCATTATACTAACAATAGCTGCGTACATCTCCAGGTCAATAGATACTACTTCAAATTGTTAATGTCTGCCTAATATTCTATTTGATTGCATTCTTTTATGTCCTCACTTTTTTACCACTAAAAATGATTTTGGATCATTCACAGTTATTTAAAAAGTAATCAGTTTGATTTTTAATTATTACGTATTTTCAACTTAAGATACACCAGAAGCTAACATCTTATTGAATTTTATAAGAGAAAATAAAGAAACAAATCTTCTGGATGATGAAATTAACAGTTACTTGAAAGAATCCATAAATTGTAAGTGACCTTTAAATATTATTTGAATTTTTAAAAGGCCAAAATTGGGGCCTGTGACATTTTGTTTTACATAGTGAAAGATACTGTTGTCTTATTCTGTAACTGCTATATTTCCACTTTTAATAGTAGTTTAAAATTTCAGGGGGTTCCTATAACCTTTTGCCAATCTGAGGAGAGCTAAGAAATTAAATTGACTGTATTTTTTCATTGATTTTTTCTAAATTATATTTTATTGATTATGCTATTACAATGATCCCAATTTTTTCCCCCTTTGCCACCCTCCACCCAGCATCTCCCACTCCCTCAGGCAGTTCCCACACCTTTGTTCATGTCCGTGAGTCATGCACGTAAGTTCTTCGGCTTCTCCATTTCCTATACTGTACTTTATATCCCCATGACTATTCTGTAACTACCAATTTGTGGTTTTTAATACCTTCACCTTTGCACCTATTCCCCCAACCTCCCCTCCCATCTGGCTGCCATCAACCCGTTCCCGGTATCTATGAATTTGTTTCTGTTCTCCTTATTTGCTTAGTTTGTTTTTTAGATTCAATTGTTGATATGTATTTATTGCCATTTTATTGTTCATAGTTTTGATCTTCTTCTTTTTCTTAAATAAATCCCTTTAACATTTCATATAATAATGGTTTGGTGATGATGAACTCCTTTAGTTTTTTCTTGTCTGGGAAATTCTTTGTCTGCCCTTCCATTCTAAATGATAGCTTTGCTGGATAGAGTAATCTGGATTGTAGGTCCTTGCTTGTCATCACTTTGAATATTCCTTGTCAATTCCTTCTAGCCTACAAAGTTTCTTTTGAGACATCAGCTGACAGTCTTATGGGAATTCCCCTGTAGGTAACTAACTTCTTTTCTCTTGCTGCCTTTAAGATTCTCTCTTTACCTTTAACCTTTGGCATTTTGATTATGATATGTCTTGGAGTGGGCCTCTATGTATCATCTATCTTGTTTGAAACTGTGCTTCCTGGACTTGTATGTCTATTTCCTTTACCAAATTAGGGACGTTTTCTTTCATTATTTTTTCAAATAGATTTCCAATCTCTTGCTCTTTCTCTTCTGCTTCTGGCACCCCTATGCAGATGTTGGTATGCTTGTAGTTGTTCTAGAGGCTCCTTATACTATCCTTTTTTGTTTGTTTGTTTTTTATTCTTTTTTCTTCTTGCTGTTCTGTGTGGTTGTTTTTTGCTTCCTATGTTCCAAAGCATTGATTTTATTCTCTGCTTCATCCATTCTGCTATTGATTCCCTGTAAATTGTTCTTTATTTCAATTAGTGTATCCTTCATTTCTGACTGGATATTTTTTATGCTTTTGAGGTCCTCACTAAGTTCCTTGAGCATGCTTATAACCAGTGTTTTGAACTCTGTATCTGGTAGATTGCTTATATACATTTCGTTTAGCTCTTTTTCTGGTGTTTTAATCTGTTCCTTCATTAGGGCCATGTTTCTTTGTCTCCTCATTTTGGCAGCCTTCCTGTATTTGTTTCTATGTACTAGGTAGAGCTGCTATGACTTCTGTCTTGGTAGCATGGCCTAATGTAGTAGATGTCCTATGGGGTCCAGTGGCACAGCCTCCCCTATCACCCAGGCTGGGTACCCAAGGTGTGCCCTCCATGTGTGCAGAATACACCCTCCTCTTGTAGTTGAGGCTTGGTTGCTGTTGGCAGGTCAATGGGAGGGATTTACCCAGGCCAGACAGCTGCAAGGAGTGGCTGTGACCACTGACCACCAATCTCTGCTGTCTGTGGAGGATCAGCTGTGGAGGGGCCCACTCCACAGAGCAGGGCTTACTTCTACAGGGCTCTGGTACCCTCTTGTGTTCTCTTTGGGTGCACGTGGCATAAGCTATAAAGTGACCTGCAGCTGACTGCCTCTTGTGCTAGGTCTGGAGGTCCCCTGGTGAGGCCAGGCTATGAACGAAGGCCAGCTGTTGTTAGTGCTGGGCCTGGAGCCACTTAGTAAGGTACCGGGGCTTGCTGAGGCCAGCTGCTGCTTGTTTGAGAGGATTTAGAAAGATCAGTAGCATGTGCCAAGATAAGTCATTCATATGGAAAAGCTACTATTAACTGCCTGGGTGGGCCCGTAAGTTGGGTAGGGCAGAGTGAGGAATCACCAGGGCCAGGAAAACTATGTGAGCCAGGTTGATGGAGTCTCAGATGTGTCCCCGGCACTTTGTGGCTTTGTTGGGGGAGGGCTCAGAAGAGAAGCAATGGCCTCTGCTAGCAGTTCTGTCTTCGAGAAAGCTCTCCTCCAGCTCTCACCCTGAAGCCAGACACTTCAGTTCCCCACCATATGCCTGTGGTGACTTTCAAGCTGCTGCCCTAGTGCGGAAGCTCAGCAGGAGTGAGTCTGAGTAGGTCCATGTGTGGGCCCTTCAAGAGGAAGTGCCTGGGAATACAGCAGTTTCTTCCACTGACTTCATCTCCATTGGTTTTTACAGCAGAAGCCATGAGGACTTATCTTCCTGGCACTGGAATCCTGGGCTGGGGGCCTGATGTGGGGCTGGGAGCCCTTGCTCCCCAGATATCCTTCCAGCTGTTTATCTGCTACACATGGGTTTGGGACCAGCCTGCTCTTCATCTCCACTCTCTGCCCCTCTTACCAGTCTGGATGGATGTGTTTTCTTCTTTAATTCTGTGGTGGCAGGACTTCCATTCAACTTGATTTCTGCTGGTTCTGAGCGATAGTTGTTCTATAGTTTAGTTGTAATTTTGATATGGTTGTGTGAGGAGGTGAGCCATGTTTACCTAGGCCACCATCTTGGAGGTAATTTTCTTGGGTGAAATCACAGTCCCCAAGTCTAGGAATACAATGGCACCACCAGCTTCGACATCACTCATCTCAGGGAACATGCTCCACAAGCCCAAGGCCCACTTGGGTTTTAAGAATTCTTTAGATATACTGGGTGTGAATGCCTCCTCTCTCCATAGACTGCTAGTGTCTCCCACTCTGTAGTTTGCCTTTTCACTCTTGTAACGGCGTCTTCTGATGACCATAAATTCTTCATTTTAATGAAGACTAATTTCTCATTCTTTCCTATTTTGCATTATTTTTTGCTGTTATGCCCATTTATGTAATCAGTTTTAATATAGCAAATATAATAATTTTTTGTTACTTAACTGAAGCTTCTTTATGTTCTCATTTGAATTTTGTAGCTTTTCTATTTGGAAGTAATTCTTTAGACTTCTTACAATATATAGAGAGAGCTATAATAACTTCTTTTTATTTTTAGTAAATACAATAGTTGATGTCTACACGGTTGAACAATTAAAGACAAAAGCTTTGAAGAATGAAGAAAAAGCTGACTCTTTCTGTTGCATTCTTTATGCCTACATTTCCACACTGAACATTGATGATGGCGCTATGAAAGTAGTTCGAAATAGATGGTAAGCAGCCAAATGACTTTTAGCAAATTCATTCTTGTAAGAAAGAAAAAAAATGATTGGTAACAAATTTTAAGTTCTAAAAAAGTTTAAGCTATTCTTGGACATCACAGTGGTTTTATATTTTAGAGAAATGTATAAGTAAATAACCTATATTGAAGTTTCCATGGCAAGCTATTTAGATTCAAAGGTTATAATTGCCTTTTAAAGCAAAATTTAATTTACTGTGTTTCTGCAGTCCTATAAATATATGATACTACTTGAAACTTTTTTCCTTTTTATTGAATTTTTTGGGGTGACACTGGTTAACAAAATTATGTTGCAGGTGCACAATTCCACAACACATCATCTGTATACTGTATTGTGTGTTCATCCCCCAAGTCAAGTCTCCGTCCACCACCATTTATCCCCCCATACTGTCCTCCACCTCCCCCCTCCCCCCCACCACCCAGGCAGTCACCACACTATTGTTCATGTCTGTGAATTTTTTTCTTTTTTGCTTAATCCCTCTACCCCCATCCAAGCCCCTCACCCCAACCCCACCCCTTCCCCCACAGTCAGCCTGCTCTCTATCTGTGAGTCTGTCACTGCCAGAAACTTTTAACTGGAATGAGAAACCGTTGTTTTACAATGTATTAGAAAATTATTTTGGTTGCCACATTCTATATAGCAAGTGACAGCATTTAAAAAAATTATTTTCATGCCCTGGCTGGTGTGGATCAGTGGATTGAGTGCTGGCCAAAGGGTCACTGGTTCTATTCCCAGTCAGGGCACATGCCTGGGTTGGGGGCCAGGTCAGGTCACCAGTAGGGGGTACACAAATGGCAACCACACATTGATGTTTTTCTCCCTTTCTCCCTACCTTCCCCTCTGGCTAAAATAAATAAGTAAAATATTTTAAAAAATAAAAAATTATTTTCAACTGCATGATAAATGATTTCCAACCACTCATAGTTCAAAATATCTACTTGCATAGAAAAGTAGACCCCAGTAGATTTAATAATCTTATTCAAAAGAAACATCTAAAATTTTAGTGTGAAAATTTCCCTATGGGTTTTTGTAATTTAAGTTTTTATTGGGATAGTTCTAGATTAACATGGAATTTAAAGAAATAATACAGAGAGAGCCCATGGGTACTTTGCCCAATTTCCTCCATTGGTGACATTTTTAAAAACTGTAGTATCACATCCTAGCCATATTGATATTAATTCAATTCACTTATTTTTCCAGATTGACATGCAGTCATTTCTGTGCATTATGTACATATGTATGTATTAAGTTCTATATATTTTTATCACATATATAGGTTTGTGTACCTACCACCACAGTTAAGATAGTGACCTATGGAACTTTTTAATCCTCACCTGAGGATATGCTTATTGATTTTTTTAGAAAGAGAGGAAGGGAGAGAGAGAAAAATATCCACATGACAGAGAAACATGAATTGATTGCCTCCTGCACACACCCCAACCAGGAATTGAACTCACAACCTAGGTATGTGCCCTGACTGGGAATTGAACCCGCAAACTTTTTGGTCTACAAGAAGCTGCTCTAACCAACTGACTGAGCCACCTGGCCAGGGCTGACCTATGGGTTTTTAAAGCACTTGATGATTTGTTCTTAAAGTTGGAAAAAACTAATGTGGAAGCTGCTGGTAAGGCAGGTATTTTTTTAAAAATATTTTTCACAAATTTAAATAATTTTGTCTCATTTTTCCTACATTTTTAATATTGATATGTGAAGAAAAGCATCTAAAATTTACTTTAAAAGTGATTTGTAGCTGGATAAGAAATTGCTATCCTCAGATCACTCCCTTCTTTTTGAGGAATTTGAATTAGTTTTTTTCAAATTAGCTAAAATAAGACCTGCTTAAAAATATGGAATAGCATGTAATTGCCACTTAAAGAGGGGTGAATCTGTCACTAGCAGTACTAACAACATTTAGGGTGTGAGCCTGCCCAACCCTAAGTTTTCTGTAGGTGTGCACATGACCTAGTACAGTACCATCGAGTGAGCGTTTGTGGGACCTAGGCTTTCTAGGCACAAGACACAATTCCTGCCTTCAGAACACTGAACTGGGGAACTAGCATGGACATACCTGCAATAACAAGGAATAGCATGTGACTGGATGTAGTCAGTGCTGAAATGTGAGTTATGCAACTGTTCAGAGAAGGGGAGGGGTGAAGGCTGGGGTGCAGGAAAGGAAGGCCCCAGTAGGGAAATGAGCCTGGGCAGGATCCTGCAAGGTGGAAGGTAGGAAGCAAGACAGTGAGCTTATGCCAGTTTCCGATGAATCGCAAATACTGAAAATGAGACTGACTGGGAACATAGGTCTCATTATTCCTTGTAATTTTGTGTATTTGTCTTGTATACTGCTCGGTGCTGGGCACTCTGAAATTACTTACTTTGATTTAGACTTTTAAGTGATAATCCTGCTAGAAAGCAGATTTGTCCCATAGGGCCTTCATGTTTTATCATTGTCCTTTGTTTCTTTGCAGTTCAGGCTGTGGTTACACTATACACGAAGCATCCAGCGTTTGTACAACTTGCAATAAAGATTCTTCAGAGTCTAAATCTGTTTTTCTCAGCTTCGACATGCTAATTGATCTTACAGATCACACAGGGACCCTCCATTCCTGTAGTCTCACAGGGAGTGTCGCTGAGGAGACTTTGGGCTGCACGGTAAATAGCAAAAAAGGAACCATGTTTAGGAATATTTCCAAATTGGATTCTCTTCCTCCAAAATATAGGTGATTTTGGTGGACATTTGATAGAAATTAATTTTTTAATAAAGAAGTCTGTGAAAAATCGATCTTGATTTAAATATACATTGCTTTCTTTAATGAACAAAAAATTACATATTGTATACTGAAATCATAGCTCATATTAACTATTAGGAATAATGCCAGAGGTCCTGGACCATAATGAAGAATAAACAAAATATTTACATAGTCAAGTAGCAGTGGGTAAAACAACACGTTGGAGATGTCGATCAGCTGTGAGGCGGCTCTTCCAGAAGGAGGGTTTGGTAATATTTCACCTGCCCAGCTGTATAAAGTCAGGCACAAGTATTCCCCTCCTTCTGCACTATAGGACAGGAGCAGAGACTTGGAGATTAGACTGTGCACTTGATGATAAGCGCTTGTTTTTTTATTGTTAAAACCAGCTTCTGACGTTTACCATTCAACCCCAGTTCCCAGTGATTCCCAGTTTGTCAAGGGGAGTTTTCTGTGCCAAGCCACCCAATTAGCTTCAGAGACTCAGCTTAGAGCAAGTCTCCGGTCTTATCTCCTCCATCAAGAGAACTGAGCTGTAATTACTGTAAATAAAATTCTACCTCTAGTGAGCAAATTGAAATTTCACTGTGTTGTCAAGATGAGTTATCTATATGCACTTTGGAAATCTTTGTTTGATTTTTTTTTTAACCAGGTAAATGAGTTTCTTGCAATGACCGATGAACAGAAAACAGCATTGAAGTGGCAATTTCTTTTGGAAAGAAGCAAAATTTATTTAAAAGTGAGTGTATTTTACAGTACTATATTATCTATATGTTCAAACAAAATAAAGTCCTAGAGTGTGACATAATAAATTAGGGTATTTGTTATTTTTAATAATACCCAATCCCCAGATGTGCAGCAGGATCTGACTACTGTAGAAACAATGGAAGTAGTCAGATTTTTTTCATAGAGCATAAAGTAGTTACAAATGACACCAAAGAACTAGGTCAACAAAGAAAACATCCAGTAATGTTAACGCCAAGACTAGGCACCTGGCTATAGAGTCAAGCTAGATCTCCCCACCCCCACAACCCTTGTGGCAACCCATGAAGTGCCCTCCTCACTTCAGTGAGCAGGATACAAAAGCATATAGTTAAACGCTTAGATGCTGGAGTAAGACAGTCTCAGGTAGGAATTCTGATTCCACCATTCCTTAGCCTACGTGATCCTGGGGAGGAACTTCTCTAAGCCTCTAAAATTCTGTGATCCTCCTGCCGCACTAGTAACATTACAGTTTTGGAGGATCATAGAATCTTAGCGTTAAAGGTGTAAAAAGGGGAGAGTGACAAACTCCCCTTGTTTTGCAAATGAGGAAAATGAGACGGAGAAAAGTTGCCACTAGCCTCAAGTCACAGGTGAGATAGGGCCACTGCCTACATTATTTCTCCCCCAATTGTTCCCAAATGACTTCTCCTCTACATTCTTAACAGTTGGAAGCTCCTGTTTCAGTGAGTTAAATGTGGTCATATTTGCTGTACTAGAGCTTAACATCGAGAGAAGTGTAAAATGTATTTCTGAGCATGTGTTTTATTAGCTGTGGTGATATCATCTTGTGTCAGGTAGCCTCAAGAAAACTACAGTGCATTCTGGTGAAAGAATGAGAATAAAAAAGGCAAATAGCATCTTAGTATTATTAGGAAAATACAGGGTCTGGCAGAAGTAAGGCCTGCTTGAGTGTGGTTCATAGGGTAATAATATGGGTGTAATAATTTATAATTTTAATTTGAACATTACACCTAAAGTGTCATATAGTGTGCTTGAGTGTGATATTGTTATGTTACAGAATTACATGCTTACGATTTTATAATAAAAGATTTTGTAATAAAAAAAAGGGGGGGGCGTTATTTGTGCCGGATCCTGTAGTTGTGATCTCAGGGATACCCTGAAAGAGTCTTCGCGAATACAGCATCACTCCATCTCAGCTTCATAAGTAGGTTTTTCCATTTTCCAGTGTCTTCCTTTCCTGTGACCTCAAGTGTATCTGAATAAATTTCAGACATGGAGTCACCAATAGCTTCACCAATATTTCTAGGACCTTGGTTTGAGGATTCTTCACGACTAGCCTGAAGGAGGGAAATCACCAGTAACAAACACACTGCATCTCTTCCACCATTAGACATAACTACTGTCTATTTCCAAATCGTAATATACTCAGATCCTTGAGCAATTTTATTTTTCCTCCAAACAGGAGATACAACTTGCTAATGAGTTTGATCAATTTAAGTATACAGGAACTTAGAGTTTTCCAAACTTAACTCAAAGGTAACAGCAAATTGCTCTCAAATAAAAGGACATTGTACCTTTCCAAAGACTATGTTAAAAGGTATTTAAGTCAGATATACATGATTATATCACAAAATGTTGTAGTAAAGATCATGAGAATCAAACATAATTTCAGTTGTTATAAATCAGTTAAAATAGAATAGTTAATTAAAAAATAATAACTTACATTACTCTGCTAATATTGCAAAAAAATATTCTATGTAGATTGGACACTTTATATACTTGTCATATTTCAACTAAAAACAATGGCTACTTAAAATGATTCTGTTGTGAGGTTATTTTAATGTTGCAAACGTATCATGTTATTAGACTCACAATATCCTTGTAAGTCCGCTGTTTGTGTTAAGGAATGTTTCCAAAAAGGGTAAAACCATGATTCATAGAAAAGGAAAATGAACACATGTCAAAGATTTAATTTAATTCATTAATTAATAAAGGAATCAATAAGGTGTTTTTAAAAATGAATTCAAAGAATTGGAAGAATAGACACATAGGCAGACGATCAGAAATGCTGAAATGAGTTTGCTTTTAGATGTCAAACTGGCCTCTTCTATAGTGCAAACTTACATCTTCACCCAGACCGAATTCATTTGGATTTCTACGAGCAACATCATCTGTATCACTATCAGGGTTTTTACAATGTACAGCCAATGCAGTGAAAGGCGCAGACCATCGCAGACTCAGGCAACCTGGAAGGTGCTCTAGCCAACACCAGGCCGTGGAGGAGCATTCCACCGAAAACTGCCCACTTATCTCGGCGGCCCGTTTCAGTCTTTCAGTGTTTCCTGACATTAGTACATTTTTCCCATTAGTCTTTGAAATTAAAATGGCTAACTAATGTGTCCTTCCACTCTATATTAAATAAAGTGTTGGTGCAAGTGCTTTGTTAATTGCAAAAATTAAGACAATTATTAATAAACTTCATCGTATTCTTATAGTCCAATAGGTCATGTCCCTCCTACAGGTTAACTTCTGTCACAGCTGGTAGAGTCTAAACACACGTTAAGCCCTTTTTTCCTACGTGTTGGATTTGAAATCCCAACTTTCCTACCGAGAAAAATGACTTGGATTTTCACAAAAGCCAGATTTGTCATTTCTCTTCTGCCTGAGACTTGAACTCTCTTTGTCTCAAAGCTTTCATTGACATGTTAACATCTGCAAGCAAAGCTCACTGCGGTTCTCTGTTGCATTCTCTTTTTCCCGGTCGTTGGCCTTCAACTTGATATACATGGTGATTTTTAAAACGAATTCACTCTTTTTCTCCCTACAGTTTCTTTTATCAGACAGAGCAAGGAGTGGACGGAGAATCAGTGTGCTCTCATGTAAGCTGGCAGACCCTGTCGAAGCAAGCAGGAACATGTCTGGGCAAGGAAATATGTAAACCAGACATCATTGTAAACTCTGGAGAAGAATATGAGCTTTAACTACCCTTAAAGTGGAAAATGAGTTTGAAAACTTTGGATAAAATTGTATTTCGTTCAAATATGGTAAAAATGTTTTTATAAATCGTTATGTTTTCTCTTGGTGTTGGTTTGGGGGTAAGTCTTAAATAGCTTTCTCACCTGAACTCAGTTCTTAGAAGGCCATTTCTACTGGCTTTGCCCTCTTGCTTCCCAAGTTGGAAAATGTTTATGTGAATAATAAACAAACTTAACCTTTTCCACAGATCGGTTTCTTTTATTAAGCCCTTTGCCTCTTTGTCTTATTTATCTGTGAAAGATCTGAACCTCTAAAAATAACTTAACTAGAGCATGGCAATGGCTCATTCCGCTTTCCTGTAGCTGAAAGGGCCCGAGCGAGAGGCTCTCTCAGCACCAGGTGGGAGCAGCAGGCGTCTGTGGGCGATGTTGTGCAACTGCTTTGAACGCCCCAGAGCTTTGTGAATCCCTTGCCTTCTTCAATGACGCCTATTGAATCGGAGCTGCCCGGTGCTTTTGAAGACTTGCTGACTCAGGGTTGACATTTATGAGTCTAAATCAACTGGGAGGGGACCAACTTCAAAAGTTATATGAAGGATGCCGAGTCTCAGGAACCTGGCCTGGTGAGAGGTCTGCTCAGACAGCAGGACAACACCCTCCCTTCTACCTCAGCCATCCTTGCAAGAGCCCCAAAGCGCTCTTCTCACTCCACCCATTCTGAGTTACTTATTTCAGGGCACAGGCCCACCTCTGCCGTCAGCCTTGATCAGTAGTCTGGGAGGTTTGGCCAATGTATTTTGGGTCTGGCACTTCAGAAGGCGGCACCTCGCCCACTGCAGGAGTGAAAAAGAAAAGTATTTGAGACTCCTTGTACAGCTGGTGTTGGGAGATAAACTTACCTGGTCAGTAATGTTTTCTCTGGCTTCTACCATAGGCAGCCATGAAGGAAGGGTATGAATTGACCTCTAGTGTGTCCAAATTGTGGTTATAAGCAAGCTATAAAGGATTTGACTGTGCAAACACCAAATGTGCCCAATGAAGAGCTTCGTTTCTTTCTCCCTTGGGTTGGGGAATGGGTATGTTAAGCAAGGTGAGTTGGAGGATGGACATGGGAGGAAGGAGGGAAAATGGTGGAGGGTTGAGGACAATGCTCTTCCCACTGGGAGTGGGGAGTGGTCAGGTTGGGGAGGCCAGAGAAGTGAGGGCATCCACTGACAGCCACATTTATATCCTCTGTTAGTTAAGAGCACAGGAGACAAGGATGCCTGGCCCAGAGGGTGTGTCAGGAGCTGCTGTGCCAGGTCTCCTGGTGCCCTGACCTCTGGCAACAGGTCTCGGAGTATCAATGCTTGGGCTAAGAGTGCCAGAGCCAGCTGGGCTCCTGCAGTCCGTGGGCCGCAGCTGCTCTGGCTCCTCCACCACTAGCATAATATGGGTGCGTAATGCCAGCGTCCTTGCAGTAGGCACATAGGCAGTAACTAGTGTTCCCCACCCACAGAGCCCTAGTGGGGTGGTGGGGGGCTCTGACTGACCTCCTTACTGCTACCCTGATGACCTCTCAGTGTGACATTTAACTAGTAGGAGACCCCTTGCCTGTCACTGTAGGGACACCCGATTGCTTATTTCATCAGATGACACAGGAATCTACAGGGGTAGGTGTCAGGCTACACTGAATCAGAGATGCCAATTCAAAGTCTAAATTACACATTTATGAAATGATTACAAATTGATTTAAATATAAAATTTGGTTGTAGATTAGTCAGAATTCACACACTCATAGAGGTAAAAAAAAAGAATCATCCCCCCATCAACATAAAATATGCAGCCTCCCATGCCCTGACTGGTGTGGCTCAATGGCTTGGATGTCAACGCCCAAACTGAAAGGCCACTGGTTTGCTTCCCGATCAGGGCACATGGCTGGGTTGCAGGCCAGGTCCTTGGTTGGGGGCATGTGAGAAGCAACCAATTGATGTTTCTTACATCCACATTTCTCTCCCTCTCTTTCTCCCTCCCTTTTCCTCTCTCTGAAAGTAAATAAATAAAATTGAAAAATACAAAAATACAACCCCCTGTCTGGGATCTCCATTTCCTATGGTTCTCTGGGAGCTGTTTTTCCTGGTCCTAGTGTATTTAGATATATAATTTGTATACTACTTTATATAGACATTTTGGTGATATATAATTTTTCATAATAGTGGTTCATTTCAATATTATTTTCCTTTCCTAATTCTGCTTTGGTGAGTTTTTTCATTCAACACACTGCACATGGCAGAAACACTATATAAATATACATATATGTATATGTATATTTGTCCCATTACTATTAATCTTGAGAAACCCTGGGACTGTTTTTGCTTTTTAAATTTTTTATTATAAAGTATTACATCTTCACTGTAGAAAAATTAGAAAATAATAGATAACAAATAAAAAGGAAAGCCCAGCCCTGGCTGTTGTGGCTCAGTGGACCGAGCACCAGATTGTGAAGCAAAGGGTCTCTAGTTCAATTCCCGGCCAGGGCACATGCCTGGCTTGTGGGCCAGGTCCCCAGTGAGGGGGTGTGCAAGAGGCAACCACACATTGAAGTTTCTCTCCCTTTCTTTCTCCCTCCCTTCGCCTCTCTCTAAACATAAATAAATAAAATCTTTAAAAAAAAATTTAAAAAAAGGAAAGCCCTGCCCTGGCTAGTGTAGCTCAATGGATTGAGCGTGGGCTGCGAACCAGAGGGTCGCCAGTTTGATTCCCAGTCAGGGCACATGCCTGGGTTGCAGGCCAGGTCCTCAGTAGGGGCCAAGTGAGAGGCAACCACACATTGATGTTTCTCTCCCTCTCTTCCTCCCTCCCTTCCCCTCTCTCTAAAAATAAAAAATAAAATAAAATCTTTAAAAAAAAAAAAAAAAAAGGAAAGCCCATAATCTCCCCCTCAGTCTTTTTACCTGACAGCTAATACATCCTTTTCTTGTATATGCTTTTGTGGTTGTTTTGGGGTTTTTAATTGTGGTGGAATATACATCACATATAGTGTGCCAATTTAACTGTTTTTACGTGTACGATTGAGTGGCATAAGTACATTCACATTGTTGTGCAACCGTCACCTCTATTTCCAGAACTTTTTCATCTTTCCAGATTGGAACCCCGCTCCTATTAGACAGCTCCCCATTTCCACTCCTCTATACCCTGGTACCTCTAACTGACTTCACGTCTGTGAGTGTTCTCTCCTGACCACTCTAGGCACTTTATGTAAGTGGGATCGTGCAATAAAGGTGTGTGTCCTTTTTGTGTCTGCCTTATTCCTTTGAGCATAACGTTTTCAAGGTCCATCCCTGTGAGTGTTTGTCGTAACTTCATTCCTTCGTACGACTGAGTGCTATTCCATTGTATGTATGGACCACATTCCGTGCATCCACTCCTCTGTTAATGACATGGGCTGTTTCTACCTTTTGGCTATTGTGATTAGCCATCAGCTGCTATGAATGCGCATGCACAAGCATCTCACATTTTTTTTATGCCTTTCCTGACTTTCTATCATCTACCCAGCCATCTTTCTGTGGTAACATATACGATTTACAAACACAGGTTATACTATAATCTGTTTTTATGCTTAATTTGTAACAAACTTTTTCACATCTTTAAACATTCCACCTAACTTTGATGGCTACATGTCAGTCACTATGAGTAGAGGGTAGTGAATACCATCCATCCGGTATTGTTAGAGAGATAAGATGGCTCCCGCGTTTTGCTATTGTAGACAACAGCTGTAGCTAAATTTTTGTCCACACTTTTATTTCCTTGGGGTAAGTTCCTAGACATTAATAGCTAACCACATTAAGTGCTTTTTCTGTGACAGATACTGTAATCAGTACTTAGAGCGGCTACTTTGCCCCTCGCCAACGGGACGTGAAGGCCCAGCTAGAGGAGGCAGAGCCGGAGATGGCTGCATGGGCAGGCTCCCTGGCTGCAAGCTCAAACCCAGCTGCTGCTGCCAGAATGCGCTCCAGCTCTGAGCCTCTTCCTGTGCAGTTTCCCTTTTGTTTATGGTGGTAACGACACCCACTTCTCCTGGCAACTGTGGAGATTAAATAACGAGTTAATACAGGTGAAGTGCTTAGACTCCTGCACTTAGGACGTGATCCATAATTATCAGCTATTGTCAATGTTGAGGCATATCGGTGTCATTGGCACTCGTATTTGGCTATTAATATTTTTGTTGTATGAATTCTATTCTGCTTTTATAGTTTGAATTTTCTAGTACATTATATCACATATAATTTCTTTATTGTTTCTCTTTAAAATATATGGTTTTAGTATATTTGAATTAATTGTATTGAGAAGAAGTATAAAACCTGAAACCAAAGGTAGTACACCAACATTTATACCACAAATGGGTCCAGTAGTCTTCTTAAAAAACACAAGTGGCTATAAACATGAAAAGGTGTCAGCTTCACTACTAAAGGAAAGCAAATTAAAATGACCATAGCTGGATACCCAGTGTTGGCCAGGGTATGCCTAAAAGGTATTCTTAAACACTCTTGTCAAGTACAAATTAGCATATTCTTTTTCCTCCACAATTTGGCCCCCCCAAAAGTATTAAAATTATAGAGGCCAAATCATTTCATTAATTTCACTTCTAAGATTTTCCCTAAGGAAACAAACGCCAGATGATGTGTATGGAGAATGTTCCTTACATCATTGCTTCTAAGAGAAAAACATTTGAAACCTATGCAACTTGCGTGGGAATGTTGGGCCCATCCAGATCCCCTTTACTTACATGAGGTCTGTCTGGAAAAAGTCCAGCCATTGTTAATATAATGAGAACAGTTTGTGCAACATCGATGTAACCTGGTAGCCAAGAGGGGTGGACTGGAATGCACATGCATGAACAACGACAACTTCACTGTACTAGTCAGTGCAGGCAGTAGATGCCATTGAGTGAGCATGTGTACTGTGTGGCTGTCACATTCAAAATGACTGAGTAGAGCAATGAATCTGTATCAAATTAAGCTTGAACATTCCTCTGCAGGAACTGTTTGGGTGATGCAGAAGGCCACAGCTATGGAAAACTGGTGATTGGCAGCTTCATCATGACAACGTGCCCGCTCACACATCATGTCTTGTGCAGAGTTTTTTTGTGGAACATCAAACCACCCAGGTGTCTCAGATCCTTATAGCCCAGACTTGGTACCCTATGACTTCTGGTTTTTCCCAAAACTAAAATCACCTTTGAGAGGAAAGAGATTTCAGAGTGTTGACGAGATTCAGGAAAATACAATGGGGCAGCTATTGTCTATTGGGAGAACTGTGTGAGGTCCCAAGGTGCCTACTTCTTCCTCATTCCCCAAGAGCCCTGGTTCCTTTTATTGGAGAGTGGTATTAGAAACCAAGATCTGGGTGACATCACTTTTCTACCATCATAAAACTGAAAAATCATACGTCAACTCATCATGAGTTGGAGACCATCTGTGTATGTGTTTGTTTATGTGTGTGTGGTAAGAATGCCCATTTAAAAATGGGTTGTTAAGGTTTTCTAGTTCCGGCCTAGATGGAGGCACAGGTAGAAACCCTTAGCTTCCTCGCACAACCAAAAGGAGGATAACAACCAATCTAAAATCAATAAACAACCAAAAGTGCCAGAAAACCAGCTCGCATGGAATTCCAACAGCCAAGGAATTAAAGAAAAAATCAATCAGAACAACCAGACTGGTAAGGCGGCAGACTGCGCAGGCTGACTCAGAAAAACCATGGGAACATGGCAGACCGAGGGGGCAGGGCTGGCTGCTGAGCTCAGCGGGCTGCACCAAAGGGACTGACTTAAGGGGAAAACTGAGGCTCAGAGCTGACTGTGGGCTACTGCTGGGGTTGCCGAGGTGGGAGAAACTTCCAGTCTTACACTAGTTCCGTGAAGAGTGCGCTAGAGAGGAGCGGGCAGCGGCACTGTTCCCTCTCTGGCTCCTCCCCTGCAGGCAGGGCAGCAAACAGCAAGGAGGGTTGCCCTGACTGGGTGAACACCTAAGGCCCCGCCCCCTTACAACCTATCAGCTGCGCCAGGACAAAGAAATGTGGCCCAAATGAAAGAACAGAGCAAAGCCTCAGAACTAAGCAGCAAGGTCCCCTAATACAGTTTTAGGACTGAAATGGCTATATTTTAAGTTACTCAAACTTTCTTGGTCTTATCTCTGCATCTGTAAAATGAGAGCATTCAATATGATCTCTAAAAATTTTTAATCATAAAATTCTCATTTGTTCTATTTTTTATATGGTTTTACAAGTGTATAGTGCACTTATACACAGAATAAACGATAGCCATTTTTCAAGTCTTTGCAATGCATTTGTGAAGTTTATCTGATCCGAACTGATCTCCAAAACTAATTTGTGACAGCTGGAGCATATGCAGTGACTTTTCCACCTGAAAAAGCTTGGTGCGTCTATCAGTAAGACTAAGAGACTTAGAGCGGCAGCGGTGTTTTAAGTGTTTATGGGAAGCAGGTGTTCACGTAGAAAGTGATAAAATACTTAGTGATCAACTGACCACCGTGATGTAAGTCCCTAAATGCAAGTAATGAGTTAAGAGGACAGGACTGGAGTCAGATACCTGCACTTGAATCCTGGTTCTGCTTCTTATTAACTCTGTGACCTTGGGCAAGCTACTTGGCCTCTCTGTGTTTTACTGTCTTCCTCCCTGAAAAGGGAGTATTAATATGAATAGAACCTACTTCACAGGTGACTGTGAGGACTTAAGTGAGTTAATACAGGTAAAGACTTAGAACAGTACACGGCCCTTAAGTACCCCCTAACATCAGGGCTTATTTTTTGACCCCTTCATGGCGCTACTGGAACCAATATAATAAACCTAACCCTTTAACAGTTCAGTAAACTCTGGAGAAACCCCTCTCCTGAGCAACAGCAGTTAGAACCCTAGCCCACCTTCTCAGAAAAGTCTCTCGGGACCCAGGGCAAATCTAACTAGACTAATGAAGATACCAAGGTCCACAGGGGAAATTTTCCTTTAAGTCATACAAGTAGTTAGAAATAGAGTTCAGACTAGAATTTGATTTGAAAAAAAACCCCACAAGACTGTGGTTAGATAGAGCAAAACCTTTGAAGTCAGAGAGGTTACTAGTTCTTACCACCTGCGTAACCTGGAGAAATTTAACTTCCTGACCTCAGTTTCCATCTGTATATTAGGAATAATCATCATCACCTGGAGTTGGGTGGCGATTAAATAAATTAAGTGAAATGTCTACCCCAAGGGAGGTCACAGCTGTAAACCTACTTTTGCCCATCTATGTGTGTGTGTAGTGAAGGGTATATGGAGTTTGTAGTATTATTCTTTCAACTTTTTAGTAAGTTTAAATAGATTCAAAATAAAAAGGGAGGAAATGTACCTTCTAGGTGGTAGGATTAATGTGTTTTAGTGACATCAGGATTTGTGGGAATTAGTGATTCTCTGTTTTTATTCTTGCAGCCAAGGACTTTGTGTGCCACACCTGAAACACTATTGTCAGCTATTTGTGACAAAGCTGGTGAACCACTGTGGTGAACATTGACCTCAAGGGCACCATACACTCTCTGGGTGCTGGCTTGTGCCACCCAAGGGAGCTATATGCCTTTACCTTCAGGTTGCTTTCAAGTCTGTCAGTTTGGTAGACTTGTCTCAGCTGAATCTTGTATCTGCTAACTGGATTAATTAATACACTTTCAGTACGAGTACACCCTTGATTCAACTCTCCCGCTTCTGGGAACCTAGTCAAAGGAAGTAACAGTGGGCTGATTCTACTAGCCAATAGTTAGAAACAATCTCAATGGCCAGAAATGGACTGACTTCAGAATCTTATGCAGTCACTGAAAATGTGCAGACTAACATACACAGTCACAATATATGGTGAAAAAATTAGGTTATAATGTTACATGAGCAAGTGATGTGCTAAAAATTACAACTGCATCCATGTTTGGAAGAATGTACATCAAATGCTTAACTTTGGCTGTCTCTGGGTAGATGACATTTTGAGTTTTTGTTTTTTGCTTATCAATATTTTTTAACTCTTCTGTAATAAACATGTATTACTTAAGCAATTTAAAAAAAGAAACTTGACTAAAAGATAAAAATATTAAGATAGCACAACATTTAATTAATGCAATGATGGGAGTGCCTCATAGTAAATTGTAATTTAAATATGGGGGTTACACAATACCTAAACATTTGTGACTTTTTACATATCTTACTTAAAAATGCAGCCAACATTGTGGTCAAGACTTCAGGTTCTGGTCTTGGGATTTTTGGGTTACATCTTGGCTCTGTCACTCACCTGAGTGGCTGGAGAGCCTGGCTGGCTAGACTCTAAATCTACATCTTCATCTGTATTACAGAGATGGTAGTGATACCAACCTCACAGCTTTGTTGAGGGTTAAATAATACATGGAAAACTCTTGACACAGTACCTAGCAGTACTACGGGCTTAATGTTAGCTGTTATTATCGTACAGAAGCTTTCAAGGCTCAGCAAATGTCTTCTGTTTACACTAACAGTAGGAGTCCCTACTTAAGCCTAAAGGACTCCATACAGCAGCCTGAGAGCTCTGCAGCTTCCCTAGCCTTTTTTTTTTTTTTTTTTTTTTTTAATAATTCTCACCCTAGGATCCATGTTCATTCAACTTAGAGAGGGAACAGGGAGGGGGAGGAAAGAAAGAGGGAGGGAGAGAAAGAGAAAGGGAGAAATATCATTGTGAGAGAATTACCGATCAGTTGCCTCCCATACACACCCAACAGGAAATGGAACCCAAAACCTAGGTATGTGCCCTGACTGGGGATTGAACCTGCAACGAGATGAGGCACCAACCAAGTGACCGACCTGGCCAGGGCCTGCCTAGCCTTATTTTCAGAGGGGGAAGCAGGTGAAAGCAGAAGTAGCACTCCCAGCCAACTTCCCTAAAGCCTCCTTATTTCTGGTCAGGAGGTAGAGATGCTGATTAACTCTGTTAATAAAGCACAGTGCTCACCAGGCCAAAGGTCAGTGAGCAAGGTCCGAAGCCTCTCAATAAGGAAATATCCCTCCTAGCCACTATCAGGAGGGGAAAAAAAGCACACTTTTAGGCCACACAAAACACAGTGTATTTATTTGGAAATAGTAGTTTCAAAATTATCTCTTAAATTCAGAATCTATGAGCCAGGGTCCAAACAAGTGAAGTCATCATTCATTAATTTATTAAAGAAAATTTTAAATTAACTGATTATGTGAAGTAGTGTTTTTCTACACTTCATAAGAATCACTTGGAGTGCTGGAGATTAATTCTGCTAATAATACAGTGGGCCTGGTATGGATCAGTAATTTGGAAATATCTCTTTACAAAGACCTCCAGATGATTATTACCATGACCAAGGAGATATGGGGCGCACTGATTTGAAGCACGCGCTTTTCAGCTTCCTTTGCATATTTCAGTTCTTGAACTACCGATCCCAGAATGACTCACTGAAGAATCTTAACCAGTTCAATTTCAGGAAACGAAAGTGTCTTCTGAACATTTGGTTTGATAAGTTTTCCTCACTGGAGACATCACAAATACTTTGTTCTGTTGGTTTCCTAGAAGACAGGGACTCTTTTTCTCCTTTCCATTTCTGACCCAGCTCTTCCAGGTTATGTTTTTCTTGGAGTTCCCATCTTTCCTGAGTTGAGGCATAGCACTCCAATCAAATCATCTTTAAAAATTGATTTCTTATTAAAGGATTGTCACTTTTAATAGCCTTGGCTTGCTTCTGTCCAGCTCCCTTCTCTTCTGAAAATCAAGACGTTACAGTGTTTTGTCTAGAATCAATATTCTGGCCTTTCCACCTTAAATTTCATACTGATGACCCCCTGGATGCCAGCTTGGATCTCATCGTCTGCTTTCACAGGGCCAACTCCCTTTGGCGTCCCGGTCAGGATAATATCTCCTTCTTCCAAGGCGATTATCCTAGAAACGTAGCTGATGATGTAGGGGATAGTAAAGATCATGGTGGATGTCTCACCTTCCTGCCGGAGTTCACCATTGACCTTGAGCCAGAGCTTCAGGTTGTGAGGGTCTGGGACTTTCTCTTTGGGTACGAACGCACTGACAGGGCAGGAGGTTGTGAAGCTCTTGGCCAGAGTCCAGGGCAGCCCCTTCTTCTTGCACTCGTCCTGTACGTCCCTTGCGGTCATGTCGAGGCACAGGGCATAACCGCCCACGTAGTCCATGGCCCGGGCCTCCGGGACGGCGCAGCAGCGCTTGCCCATCACCACGCCCAGCTCGAGCTCGTGGTGCAGGTTCCGGGTGTAGGCTGGCATGAGAATGGGCGAGCCCTCGGGGGCATAGGCGGTGGACGGTTTCAGAAAGATCACCGGCTCGCTGAGCACCGCGCTCTTCATCTCCTTGACGTGGTCCGCGTAGTTCCTGCCCACACACACGATGTTTTTCCCCCACTCCCAGAAGCGAGACAGCTGCCTGGAAGACGCCATGGCTCTAGCCAACGGCCCCTGGAGTCACGTGGATTCGGCCCGGGCTGATCCCCTGATGCCTACGGCTACCCCGAGAGGACGAACTAACTTAAGCGCAACCCCGACCGCGACAGCCCGTTCTGCCTGTGCTCCCCCCGGTGCGCCCGAGTCCCGGCGGACGGCCTCCTGGGAGCCGCCCTCTAGTGGCTGGCTCTAGGTTGCCGGCAGCGTGACGCCCGCCAGGTCCCCGGGAAGAGGCGGAGCCTCTAGTGTTGCTCTCCGGCTGCAGCCAATCCTGTACTTCCAGCCTGCGGGGGGCAAGGGGCACGGGCTTGGGCGCGAGCGCTGATTGGTCGGGAGGTGGGCGGGGAGGCTGGCGTGTGCGGCCCGCCCGCGCCTTGCAGAGCCGCGGGTCCGCCTCCTCTGTCATGGTGCTGGGCCCACTCCTAGGCTCTCGGAGTCTCACCGCACTAGGGGCCGCCTGCGCTCGCCGCGGCCTGGGTGAGTCCGCCGAGGGCGGCCGGAGCTGGGGCAGGGCTAACAGCGGTAGGGGCCGGGCGCCAGGGACCCGCTGGGTGCTTGGGTCCCGCCGAATGTCGTAGCCGGCTAAGGGCAGTTAGGCCAGCCGCGCTCCCCGAGACGTTCCAGAAGCGCTGGCGGCCCGCAGCCGGGCGTTGGGCGCGGACGCAGCCCGCCGGCCCGCTCGGGTGTGTCGGCAGGGAGTCACCGGGCTGCGGTGACTGACGCCGCTTTTGGTCGACATAGGATTTTTACCCCTCGCTGCCGGCGGCGGGCGGGCGTGGGGAAAGGCTGCACCGCAGGTGGGGCAGATTTGAGAGCGCTGAGTGCGGGGTACCTGGCCGGCTGGGCTGACCGAAGGGTTGTGCTAGGTCAGAAGACTGGTCCCCGCGCTCCGACGGCCTCCTGCGGTCAGCCCCGCAGCCTTCGTCTTCCTTGACGCTGGGTGGTGCGGGGAGTTCCCTTATATTCCCCCCCGCCCCTCTGAACTCCGTACTTCCAGTGCCCTGCGGGGATGTGACTGCTTAGAGCCCGAGGAACGCTGTGTATAGTCTCCCCAAATTAAATCACATCTTTTCATCTCCACCTTTGGCTGACAAGAAGAACCTGAGGCATGGATTCTAAAGTGATGTTAAAGGGGAGAACCCTGGATCAATGCTGGGATTCCAACAAGACTGGGTCCTGTGACCTGTGGGACCCTGGCCCTCCCTGGCTGTCATTTCATCAGTGCTTCTGAAATGAGAGGCGTTGGGGACCCTGACCTCCGAGGGGCTGGCTCTTCCCGCTGTCAGATTAGACTCTAACCTCTTGCTTTGTTGGAATATTTTGGCCTTTATTTTGAAATCTCCTTTCTTTATTTCCTGATATTTTATCTGGCTGATGTAGCAATAGGGGCAGTAGGTTAACCCCAGCCTCTGGGACCTGGTTAACACCTGAAGGGCGGGAGGGAACTAGGTAGGCAGATAGAACAAGTAGCGAAGCCGCCCTTGTCCATTTTCAAATCCCACTGAAAGCAGTTAAGGTTCTGGAGTGGCTAAAATGTCACCATTACTAAGGAAAGAGCCTTTTTTTTTTTTTTTTTTCCATTTAAGGAAACTCATCAAAGTGTCAGAGCTGAGAGTTTTTGTGTCAGAAGTCGGACAGACAGAGTTAGTGTGACTGTTGGGCATCGCCAGGAGTGGCGCTGTCTCAAATGGCCAATGCCATGTAGAAGAACCCGCCCCATTCAAAAGAAGCCAAACAAAGCCTGCCTCAGTACTTGGCCCAGACTGTATGCTGTAGGTCTGTGCCCTCTGCTTACACAGAAGATCACATTTGCAAACCAGCCAGCTAGGAGCATTTCTCAGGCTGTGGTAGGCTAGGTGATACAATGTTTGGAAAAGGACTAAGATTTCTGGTGGTGATCGCACCAGATGAATTCTTTCCTTGGAGATAATGACATCTCTTCCAGGTTCCCAGGAGCCAATTGTAAATAATGTTTCCTTCACTTGGGCAGTGCAGGTAATGTTCTATGGGAAGTGCATAAACGGGGCCCGCTTTTGAGGAGGGGGCTTCCAGACGTGCAGTTTTGTTTTTAGCCTTCTGCTCTCCTCCCACCCCCATCCCTAATACACACACTGCTCTGTATAGCGTGGCTCTCAGGCTCCAACACCGCTGGGGCTCAGGGACGGTGGAACGTCAGAGACCTGATCTTACAAAAGTGTTTGTTCTGCTGTGCATGCGGAGAAGGGCCTGGAAAATGCCCAGCTGGTTGTCAAAGGAAAGGATATCTGTGTATGATTATTAAAACTGCAGTTCAGGCATTTTTCCTGGCCATGGCATATACGGTTGAATCTGCTTTTATTTTATTTTATTTTTTAACAATCTCTTTTTTTTTTTTGAAGATTTTATTTATTTATTTTTAGACAGAGGGGAAGGGAGGGAGAAAGAGAGGGAGAGAAACATCAATGTGTGGTTGCCTCTCACATGCCCCCTCCTGGGAACCTGGCCCACAACCCAGGCATGTGCCTTGACTGGGAATCGAACTGGCAACCCTTTGGTTTGCAGGCCAGCACTCAATCCACCGAGCCACACCAGCCAGGGCTGAATCTGGTTTTAGATGGCCCCTGGAGACATGGCCTGTCTGTCAGTCAGTTGGTGCTCTCTGCTTTCTGGATCCTGTTAGGGAGAGGTCCCCATCCCAGCACCTACCCTAGAATTTCATGGATGCCTTCTGTCACCTTTTGTTGTGCAGTTTTAATCCCTTTCATGCTAAGACTTAAAGTATTATTGGGGCGTCTGTGAATTTTTAGATTGAATAATAGGAGTTTCATTGTTGAAAATACTCTGGCACCTGTCTGCTGGCTGGAAGATGCTTTTGCCCTTCAGTCCCTCCTGGCCATCCTGGCAGAGTCCTTTGGCTCAGCTGGATGGTGATTCTGTGTCTTGCACATCCAATCTAGAACAGTTGTGGCCAGCTCTCCCTTTCTCAGGCCCTGGTGGTTTTTGTGCATTATCCAAGTTTCCAGTTCCTGCCGTATTGTTTCCTTTCCTGGCTGGAGGCCTAAGAAGGGCTGTGAGTGACTCCAGGTGACTGGGCTGTGTTAGCTGGAGAGGCCACTAATGTGCTGTGAGTAAGAAGTAGCCCAGCTTGGCACTTTCATTTGGGGTTCTTTTCATGATCTTCTCTGAGTCAGGTGTGAAAAACCAGAACTGACAATAGTCATGTACACCGATTGTTTGAATCACAGCCACAGGCTGGTCTCTCTATCCCTTTAGAACTCTTGAAAAAGAAAATAAGTATTATAAACCCAAAAGAACTGATTTCCTTGAATATGAACATGAATCATTTTCTAGATTTTTCTTATTGATGTGGTTAAGTGAGACTATCCTCTTCTCTATCAAAGAAACATAAAAAACCCTGCACAGCGAGCCTCATGCTTGGATGTTTACCGCATGTCAGTCCCGGATGTCACATCCCCAGGATGCCCCTACTGCTGGGTCATTAAGGACTTGTTTTGAATCTATGACTGATGTGGCCTCATGTGGACACTGACCAAAACTGCACTGTCTTCAGGTCCAGCCCTGCTGGGAATCCTCTGTTACACAGATTTGAGGAAGAGCTTGACTGTGGAGCAGAGCGCCATGAAGGTTGAGATACTGCCAGCCCTGACCGACAACTACATGTACCTGATCATCGATGATGACACCAAGGAGGCCGCCATTGTGGACCCAGTGCAGCCCCAGAAGGTGGGAGGTGTGTCCCCAGCACCAGTTCTTTTTCCCCGATGGGTTTGATAACTGCAGTGTTCTTGCACCTTGGCTGAAGCTAACTATTAATTAATCCATTAATTTTTAACAATTTAACTCGTGCCCAGCCACTGTTATCAGGGCAAAGGGCCCATGAAAGAGGTGGGGGTGACCAGAGGCTTTGGCATAGAAAGAAAGGAAAGGACTTGTCTGAGTCCCTGGGCAGAGAAACAGGAGCTGTCCTTGCACTATCTACCCTTCCTTCAGGCTTTGGGCCAGAGGGATGTGGAGAGGTCGTGGGGCGGGGGGGTACTGAGCTGCCAAGTAGATTAAAAGAGATAAAGGCCACTTTCACCCTGCTCTACTGAAGTTAGGTTGAGTTGGCAGGGTCAGGTCAGGACCTGGCCATTCCTGGCACACCCTGGGTTCCGCCAGACACCCCCACCTTGCAGGCTGCTGAGCCAGCACTGGGAGTGTGATGGTAGCCTCTGTCCTGCCTCACATCTGGTTGCAGGTTGTAGAGATGGTGAAAAAGCACGGTGTGAAGCTGACTACGCTGCTCACTACCCACCACCATTGGTAAGCGCTCCTTCCCAGAGGCTGAGCCCCCTCTAGGGCAGCAGAGGTGATTGGGCCTGATGGCTCCCTGCCAGGCACACCCTGAGGGTGGGGTTGGGCGGGGTTCTCACAGGCTGTCTGGACAGGCCCCCATCCACCCCCCACCCCCCCTTCCCCCCGTAGCTGGCAGCCTGGGTCCCTTGTGCCCCACAGCTGTGACCACTTTTGCAGCTGAGGGTCTACCTCTGGTGGGTTTCTGAAAAGGCTACATGCTGCTGCCTTATCCCCTTGGCCCTTTGATGGGGTCTGGTAACTTAGGGGTTTTGGGGGAGATGCTTCTGCTGTGGGTCCTTCTGCCCCGCGAGGACCCCCGGTAGTGTCTTTGAAAGCCCTTGTGCTTGTGTGATGGGTTTTGGCCTCAATGTCAGGGAAGAAACTAGACTAGACATTAGTGTTTTTAAAAATCAGGAGCCATATTTGGAGAGGTTGTGGGGAGCTTTTTGCTTGTTTTGTTTTTTCTTTTAATAAAAAGGCTAAATGATAAATAAGCACTCAGACTAGAGTTGTCTATCCAAGGTATTTGTTTTAGACTTTTAGAAACTTTTGAGGCTCTTCAAAGCTAAAAAAAAAGTAATGTTTATTTGGCTCTGAACTTTCTTTTCCAAATAACTGCTGGAGGGCAGCTAATGCCTTCACACGGACCTGTCCCTGTAGCATCGCTGTAATTCGGGCTGCGGGAGCCCCTCCTCACTGGCCTCCTCCTCCCAGTAATAAAATGGGGCCTCGCCCGTACTGACACAGCGCCATTGGCTGTGTTGTCCTGCAGAGCAAAAGGGCCCCTGCCTGGGTTCCAGGTGTGGTCTCTGGTTGGTGTGTGTGCAGAGAAAACTGATCGATGTTTCTCTGACACATCGATGTTTCTCTCCTTCTCTTTCTCCCTCCCTTCACCTCGCTATGAAAATAAATAAAAAAATCTTTTTAAAAATAGAAATAAATAAAATGAGGCCTTTCACCTGGAGTGTTGAATGGATGTGGTTTGGCCAACATTTGTTAAATGGTAGAAATGTCAGGGTTGATGTAACTAAGCCACTGAGTCTCTGGGATGTCAGGTGCTAATTCCTGAAGGGACAGAGTCCACAGCCCTGTCCTTGGCCTGAATACTTAGAACACCCACCCTTCCTTTTGCAAACTTCACCTGTGCTCTGCTTCAGGCCTCTCGGGCCTCCATGTAGATGCAGGAAACCCCCCGCCCCAGGCTTGCACAGTGCGCTTTCCTCTCCCACACTAAGAATCCCCTACATCAGATGTTGCTTCTCTGGAGGGTTTTCTCAGTACCTTATGTTTATGTTAGAACATGAACTCTAAACCAGGCTCTAACCTGAGCTTTAGGGTATGGCCTGTGCCTCCCTCCCACTTATGGGTGGTGGTGGCGTTGAGCAGGCTGAGGGGCTGGCCCTGGCCAGTGAGTAATGGCCCTCAGGGAAGGGAGGCAGAGGGCTGCCTCCTTTTATCTTGGGCCCTGCTGTTTCTGGGCGTATCAGTAGAGTCCATAAGTGAATATGTAGAGAGGAGCAGATGTGCCCAGAGAGCCCTGGCCTGGTCCTGGAATGGCTGAACGTTGGGTGTTGGTGCGTTCCTTACCCTGCCCTGTAACTGGCCTCACAAAGCCAGGGAATGGAGCTCTTCCCCTGACCCTTTCTGAAGTGCGGCTGAGGCAGGGCCATGGAAGTAACCGGCATAGGAACGGGGTGCCTGCGGACATTCTTTTCAGTGGAGCCGGTTTCCTGTGTTGGAAGGTGCACTTCTATTTCTCAGAAACAGCTAGGCAAATAAAAATGCTGTTTTGTGGTGAACACATAATACAATATACAGATGATGTACTACAGAATTGTACACCTGACACCTGTATAATTTTATTCACCAGTGTCACCCCAATAAATTGAATAAAAAGGAAAACTAATTCTATTCGGTCAGGGTACAAGCAAGCAAACCCCCGTCATACCAGCAGTACCCCTAGGTCTTTTCGACTTCCAGGGACCACGCTGGCGGGAATGAGAAGCTGGTCAAGCTGGAGCCTGGACTCAAGGTGTACGGGGGTGATGACCGGATCGGGGCCCTGACTCACAAGGTCACACACCTGTCTACACTGCAGGTGAGGAGTGAACCCCAACAGAAAGGGACAGCAGGCCCTGGAGCATAGTGTGACTGTCCCCTCCATTACCCCAGGGACCTAGAAGGGCACATAAAGGCTTGGGCTCTGGAGATGGCCTGACCTGTGGGTGGGTGAAAGGCCTCTTGGGGCTGCTCAGGCCTGGACAGCCCCTCTGTCCAGAGCATCACAAGCAACCGGTGTGCAAATGGTGACACAGCAAATGGTGACACAGCAAGTGGTGACACTCGATAAGGGAAGAAGCTATAGATACCTGCACAGAGATCACTGGGGAAATTGAAGTACAGGCTCTGCACGGGATATGTTCTCAGGCTGGCGCTGAATTTCTGGGTGTGATGATAGTGAGGCTGTGTAGGAGGGGTTCTTTTCTTAGTAGATGCAGCTGGAGTATTGAGGGGCTGTTTGTCAGGATGCATGAGACTTGAAATGCGTGTGTGTGGAGAGAGCAGATGCCTCAGATGGAACTGTCAGCATTTGGTGACTCAGGTAAAGGTCATGTGGATTTTCATCTTTATTTCAGTTTTTTGTATCTTTGATGTAAAGAGGTGAGGGGAGGGGGAGACAGAGAAGAAAAGCAGAAAAAAAGACCAAGCACCTAAGAAGCAAAACCGTCTTTTCTAGCAAGATGCCTAGTTCAGATTTGGCCCGATTTTGAAGGAGAAAACAAAATAAGCCCCTTTCGTTTTGCATGTCAGCAAATACCAGGTTCTAAAGTGGTCCCTGCCCCTGGGGACACACTCGAGGACTGAGTCCCATGGTCACTGGCCAGACCCATGTCTTCCTGTGTGGTGGGTGTGCAGTCTGAGGTGAGACCCTGTGGGACCAGCGGGCCATGTGCTTATGAGCCCTAGGAGCACACATGCATGCATGCTTTTTTTCAGGTGGGGTCTCTGAATGTCAAGTGCCTGTCGACACCGTGTCACACTTCTGGACACATCTGCTACTTTGTGAGCAAGCCTGGCAGTTCCGAGCCCCCTGCTGTGTTTACAGGTGAGGGTTCAGTGTGTTTGCTGGAGGGTGGGCATTCTTCGCAATACCTGCTTGGTGTAGAGGAGGAAAAGCAGAGCGTTTCCTGCCTGAAGCTACACAGGGCCGAGTGAGGAGGACCCCAGCCCTAGGGGCCAAGTCTGGGGCTTAGCTTCAAACACACTGGGCCATGGGCAGGCTGCGTGGACAGAGAGGAGAGTGGCTCCTCCTGGCCGGCCTGGTCTTGTGCTTCCCTCTGATCACTGGTGCCCTGGGGATACTTTCCTTGAGAGACTGCCTGGTGGGGATGTGGCCCCAGCACCCCCTACCTCCATCAGCGGCCAGGTGGGCAGGGCAGTGAGCCTCAGACCTGCCTCACATGGGACTCACGTGCCCTTCTGAGTACTCAGTATTGCCCATCCCTCCGTGGGCTGAGAGCCGAGTGGGGTGTGGCAAAGTCAGTAGCCAGCCCCTAGTCATGGTCTCCTGTACAGAGCAACCCTGAGAGCAGCCTTCCTGGCAGCCTAGAGAAGCTCAGGTGGTGCTGGATGAGTTCAGGTAGGGGCCACAGTCTGCAGTGGCTGTGACCCCGAGTGAGTTTGTAAAGCACAGCTCAGCACTAGGCTGTGGGAATGACGCTCAGTCAGGGCAAGCAGGCCTTGCCAGCAATCGGAGGTATTTTTCCTCTTTCGAGAGAAAATGAAAGATGTTGATGCTGGCTGGGGAACCTTTGGAGTGGAATGGCCGTGCGCCAACCAGGGTGGCGTGAGCCAGTGGCCACGATGGGCAGTAATTATTGAGGCTGCCCAGCCGAGAGCAGGCTTGTTGGCCCCAGGGAGCCCCACGGCCACCGTAACTTTTTAGTGACTGTAGACAGCTTTTGTGCTCTGGGCCTTCCAGAAGTTTAAGTTACATTCATGATGTTGTAACTGCCATGAAAGTTTGTTTAGAAATACAATGGCTGAATGCAAGGTGGGCTCCTGGCATGGATCCTGCCCTGGAAAAAAGGTGTTGATGGGAAATGTGCATCGAGTCTGGGGTCGAGTTTAGTTAATAGCAATGTGGGGATGCAGGCTTGTAGTTTTGGTAGACGCACCAGGTGACATAAGATGTTATAGGAAACGCCAACCGAGGCGGGGTGCATAAGGGGCCTCTGGACAGTCTCTGTAGCTTGTCTACAGACCCAGAGTCATCTCCAGACCCGTGCTCGCTTCGGCAGCACGCACACTACAATGGGAACGACACAGAGAAGATTAGCACGGCCCCTGCACAAGGATGACAGGCAAATTCGTGAAGCGTTCCATATTTAAAAAAAAATTATCTCCAGATCTAAAGTTTTGTTTGTTTGTATTTTTAAAAAATACACAGCTGCTTTCGGTATCTTTACTGCAGTGATGGAGGTGTGGGGCTGCGGGCCAGGTTACAGGCCCCTGGGCACATTGGGGTAGCCCCTGGCGTCACAATGGGCTCAGTCCGTCTGTGATGTGGAGTAGGGAGACTGGCCCACGTGCCACACGTACGCTGCCCTGACGTGGTTTTGCCTGTGCATGTGGCGAGAGCAAAGCATCCCCCACTGAGAGGTGTGGGGCTGAGGTGAGGGGTGAGCAGCCGGTGCCTGGCTTGGCAGACCCTCAGCATATCGCACTCCTGGTCCTACTGGACATCAGTCTGCCCATGTGTCAGCTGGTCAGGCAGTGCCTCTCGGGTTGTCGGGACCTGGGGGGTCCCTGGGGACTGTGCTGTTAGAGGCTGAGGCCACTGTGGAAGGTGTGGAGGGCTGACTGCTGCAAACAGACCTGAACTGTGTCCTGCAGGAGTCGTTAGTGTTGTCTGTGACAGCAGCTGACAGGGAGTGAGTGTGTTGTAGTGGTGACTTTAATAATAGATATGTGAAAAGTCATGCAGTGTCCTCAGTGGGGAAGCTAAGGGGTTTGTGGCATCTACAGTGAGGACCAGTGGTGTGGGAAGTGGGATGGCCCGCAGGGCCCCAGCTGGCTGTGTGTGTAGCAGAGGGACCTGCAGCACCCAAAGCTGGGAGCATTGATGGCCCTGGGCTTCGGGCCCAGGTCTGAGTGACCCAGGGCCATGCTTCCTTCCCCTAAGATGTAATTGGAGGAGGTGACAGCGCAGAGAAGGGTGTGGCCTTGGCCCCAGGATGTGGTGGGCAGGACTGAGCACTGACAGGTCCGGGGAAGAGGCGGGGAAGGTGGTCTGGGGGACAGGCCTGGTTGCGGGAGCAGGGCACTGCCATGTTGGCCAATGGGGCATTTGCGTTTGAAGGATTAGTGTAGTCTGGGATCTCAGGTCTTGGACCCCAGCTCATGGCAGTGAGTGCCAAGGCCACAGGAACAGCTCAGGTGCCTGGGGAAGGGGGCTGTGTTAGATGCTAGAACCATGGCTAGCTCCACGGGACTTGGGGGTACAGGGGCGGCCTGCTGGAGAGGTGGTATGCCCCCTGGCACTCATGGCAGCTGACGGGAGAGGGTGACAAAGAGACAACAAAGGCCAGGGTGCAGGAGAACGGTGGTTCGGGCTGCCAGGGAGGAACATAAAGGCCCTGAGTCTCTTAGTGTCCTTGCTGCCATGACGCAGCCCCGTGAGGACCTGGCTCCCCTGGCCCCAGCAGCAGAAGGCCCACAGAGTTCCTGGGTGTGCAAACAGCAGGTGCTGCCTGGCCCTGGACGGGCTTCTGTGCCCAAGTGGCTTGCTTTCCTTGGGGTCTCGTCGGCCTCTCGCCAGTCCCCAGACTCGAATTGCAGGCCCTTGACCTGTGTGTTGAGGCTCTGCTCACAGGCTAACCCCTGCCTCACTCCATAGTTTTTTCTGAGGGGAAGCCTTGGCTTTTGCTGTGTGGGGCGGGGAAGAGGCTTCGCAAGTGCTGATGGAAGAGGAATGTTGCTGAGCATTGAGGGGTCCCAGGCCCTCCTCATTTAAAGGGCCTGGAGACCCAGTGCCTGTGGGCTTCCACTTGGCACGGAGCTGGTTCTCAGGAGAGGGAAGCAGCAGTGCACAGAGACCTGGCGGGCGTCAGGCAGAGGGGACACTGTCTAAAGGTCAGGCAGGAAGGAGTGATCTGCTGGTGGCAGTTTTGCATCTTGAGGGCCCTCGTGATCTGCGGTCCCTTGTGAGGGGCTTCTAGAGGGCCCAGATGGGGCTGATGAGATCATGGAGGGTGTTATAGGATGGCCCTGGATGCCGGGGATAAGGGAAGATGCGGGGAGGCCAGGCCTGAGAGGGGGGCTGCTGGGCAGGGGGGGGACAAGTGTTGAGTACGGGGGTCTTGGCACTACAGCTGGTGGGACTGGGCAATGAAGGGAGGGGTCGATGTGACTAAGGTTTGGGTCAGAGCAGCTGTTTGGAGTACCAGCGGGTGAAACTTCAGTGGAAAGTTTTGGGGTAGGTGGGAACCAAGAGTCGTGGGTTGTCTTTGGACTGTGCTGGGTATCTAGGCAGAGGGTACATCTGAGGCTGGGCCCCAGTCAGCCCAGGGGACAAGGTGAAGCCCTGGCCCACAGAGGGTGGGTGGTCAGCATCGTCCAGTAGTGCACCGTCAGCCTCTCGGGGGGGTGTTGTACTGGTGGCCTCACTGCTCCGTGGCTGTCTGCTTTCAGGTGACACCTTGTTTGTGGCTGGCTGTGGGAAGTTCTATGAAGGGACAGCGGACGAGATGTACAAAGCCCTGCTTGAGGTCCTGGGCCGGCTCCCTCCTGACACGGTAAGCAGAGTCTTCATCAAGTTTCCTGGCTGCTCTCCCACGCTGTCCCCTTACCTCCTGTCCCACCTCCCCCTCTGCCTGCGGTTCCCCCTGCATGTGGGGAAGAGTGGGAGGGCGGAGGCATTTTCTCTAGAGCTGTGAGTTTTCTGTCAGTGTTCTTACTGTTGTGTCACGTACGTGCAAGGAGTGTCTTGTCCTAAGGCACATCTTCCTGGGTGTCACCGGCCCAGCCCAGGGCCCTCGAGGTCCATCTCTGAGGAGTTTGAGGAGGGATTAATAAGGCTTCTCTTCAGGGCTCATGGGTTTGGCTTTTTCCTCAGAGAGTGTACTGTGGCCACGAATACACCATCAACAACCTCAAGTTTGCTCGTCATGTGGAGCCCAGCAACCCTGCCATTCAGGAGAAACTGGCCTGGGCCAAGGTGAGTGCGATATAGTGCAGGACACATCCTGTGGTCAGTCCGTGTGAAGTGGCTTCCTGGGACCATGTAGGACCCGGTTTGCTGCGCTCAGGGCATCATTTCCAGAGTGGGCAGCTAGTGCTCCTCAGGGCCACAGACAAGCTAGCGTTTAGACTCCCACCTTCGTGCGGGAGCCAGCCGGCTGGTCAGACCCTTGCTGGCTCAGCAGGCCTGGGCTGGGCCTGGGAGGCTGTGTTTCCACCAAGTGCCCAGCAGGCCCAAGTGGCAGATCCCCAGCCATTTCCCACATCCTGGGCAGCAGTGAGTGGCAGCAGTTTCCCTCTGGAAGCCGTTTGTCATTTATTTCAATGACGGCCCCAAAATTGCTCCTTTGCTCAGCCCAGGGGTTGACTTGTCCTGGAGGTGTCTTCTGTGAGGGGTTTGGAGACAGCTGCAGGTGCCCTGGGTAGGCAGAGAGGTTCTCCTGGACCCCAGGCGTCTGTCTTCCCACCGCAGTCACTGAGAAAAGGGGGCAGGGAGAAACACACACACCTGGGGGCCTCGGGGGCTGGGTGGGTGCCCTTTCGCCGAGTTCAGTGAGTAAAGCTGCCCCACACAGATTTGTTTTTTTAAATAAATTAGCTGATTTTGTTGGCATCCTTATCAGTTTTTTGAGGGTGGACTTTAATACCTATAAAAATTCAAATACTGTCTTAATCAGTTGATAAATATCCCATTTTTTAACACTGCATGTGTGTGAGTACTTAATATAAAAAGCTCATCCTGTAAGTAACCTGTACATACTGCTTTGTGGCTTTCTTTTTCCTTAACACTGGGTCCTACTGAATTTCCATAGTGATTCACTCATTGAACTCATTCTTTTCATGGTTATCTGCTCTTTGAAAACTATATTTTATTAAGCATTATTTACATACAATGAAAGGTACCCAAGTGAGCATTGTACAGTTCATGGATTTTGACCATGTATGTACCTGTGTGACCCCCAACACGATCACAGTAAAAAACATTCACACTGTCCCCAAAGGCTTCCTTCCCCTTCCCATCCAGTGCCCCCAGCTACTGGTCTGTTTTCTGTCGTTATGGATCACCATTTCCTAGACTTTCATACAACGTTACTCTGATGTGCCAGGCACTTTTCCTCGTCGTGATGGTTTTATATTCGTTCATTTGTTGTCTCTGAGTAGTAGTTCATACGGATGCACCAGTTTGTTCACCCACTCATCTGTGGGTGGGCATGTGGGTTGTTTCCAGCTTTTCCTTATTGTAAATTAAGTTGCCATGAACCTTTGTGTGCGAGTCTCTGTGTGGACACGTGTGGGAACGTACCTAAGAGTAAAATTGCTGAGCTGTATGGTAAGTGTATATTTAACTTTTAGAAACTGCCAAACTGTGTCCAATTGGCTGTATCATCTTGCATTTTCACTAGCAATGCATAAACATTCCAGTTGCTCCATATGCCCACCAGCATTTGGTATTACTGATCTTTTAAATTGTATCCATTCTAATAGTGTGTGGTGATACCTCCTTGTGGTTTTCTCTGATGGCTGATGATGCGAGTGTCTTCTCATGTGTTCGTTGGTCCATGTATGTCTTCCCTGTGAAGTGCACATCCAAATCTTGTGTCTGTTTAAAAATTGGGTTGTCTTCTTACGGAGTTGTAATAATTCCTTGTATATTCTGGAAGTAAGTCTTTGTTAGATGTAGATGTCAAATATTTTCTCCCAGTTTGTGGTCTGCCTTTTCATTTCATTTTATTTTATTCAAAGAATAAAAGTTTATACTTTTGTTGAAGCTCAGTTTATTAATTTTTTTTAATGCTTTTTGTGTCCTATCTAAAAAAATCTTTGCATACCCCTATATCACAAAGACTTTCTTCTAAGTTTTCTCCTAGAAGTTGTATAGTTCTAGCTTTTATGTTCATATAAGTTTATGCATAGGTCAATGATCCATTTCAAGTTAATGTTTGTTTGTGGTATGAGGTAAGGGTAGAAGTTCACTTGTTTTGCACATTGACGTTCAGTTGCTCAGCACCGTTTGTTGAAAAGACTGTCCTTTCCTCGGTGGGTTACCTTGGCATCTTTGCTGAGTAAAACGGACCCTGTAGGCACCTCCGTCTGCACTCTGTTCTGTTCCATTGATCTGTGCGACTTATCCCTGCGTCAATGATGCTGTCTTGATTACTACAGCTTCTGGTAAGTCTGGGAATCAAATAGTATGAATCCTCTAACTTCATTCTTTTTTAAAGTGGGTTTTGGCTCTTCTAAGCCTTTTGCATTTTTGTGTAAGTTTTAGGATCATCTTTTAACTTCTACAAAAAAGTCATCTTGACTTTTGATTGGGACTGTGTTGTAACAAAAGATTCAGAGAGAATTCAGGTCTTAACAATATTGATTCTTACCCAGACCAGTGTGGCTCAGTGGGTTGGGCATCATCCCACAAAACAAAAAAGGTTGCTGATTCCATTCCCGGTCAGGGCACATGCCTGGGTTGCGGGTTCAGTCCCTGGTTGGGGGCGTGCAAGAGGCAACCAATAGCTGTTTCTCTCCCTTTCTTTCACCCTTTCCCTCCCTAAAACTAAATAAATAAAATCTTTTTTAAAAGTTTGAGTCTTTCCATGAACATGGTACAGCTTTCCATTTATTGAGGTCCTTTAGTTTTTCTCAGCACATTTTATAATTTTTACTGTCAACGATCTTACACATATTGGTAAATGTATCCCTAAGTACTTAATGTTTTGGGATTTTATTGTAAATGATTGTTGATAGTCTTTAGAAATACAATTGATTTTTTGTATTTGGACCTCGTGTCCTTGTGACTTTGCTACACTCACTCATTCTAGCATCTTTTCTGTAGGTTCCTTAGCATATAGTCATGTCATCAACTAATAGAGATCCTTTTCTTCCTTTTGAATCTAGAACATGCCTTTATTATTTTTCCTGCCTTATTGCACTGGCTAAGGTCGCCAGTACAGTGTTAAACAAAAGTGGAGAGAGTGGACATATTTGGCTTGTTCTCAGTCTTAAGGACAAAGCATTCAGTTTTTCACCATTAAATATGACATTATCAGTGGGTTTTTCATAAATCCTCTTTATCAGTTCACTCATTCCTGGTTTCTGAGAGTTTCTATCATGAGTTGGTGGTGAAGTTTGTCAAATGGTTTTTCTTCATTTATCATATATAATCACTTTTTTCCCTCTTTCACTCTGTTAATGTGGCGGAGTACATCAGTTGGTTTCAGGTGTAAAACCAACCTTGCTTTCCGGATGAACCTTAGTCATAGTTTATTATTATCCTTTTCATGTGTTGCTAGAGTCTATTTTTATGTCTGTGTCCTTAAGGGATATCAGTCTGTAGTTTTATTTTCTTGCATTGTCTTTGTCTGGTCTTAATATCAAGGTGATACTGGCCTCATAAAATGAGAAAGTGTTTCCTCCTTCTAGTTTCTCTGAGTTTCCTATGACTGTTGTTATTTCTTTCTTTAATGTTTGTTACAGTTCACCACTGAAGCCATGTGGATATTAAATTCTTTTTGTGGAAATATTTTTTTGTTATCAATTAATTTTTTTTATGTAGGGCTATTAGATTTTTATATCTTCCTTAGTTAGCTTTATTAGCAACTTGTATCTTTCAAGGAATTTGTCCATTTCATCAAGGCTTTCAAATTTATTGCCAGGGTTTTCATACTGTTTGTTCCAATATCAGCTTTGTTGAGGTTTAGTAAACATGTAATAAACTGCATCAGTGTAAAGGGCAGAACTGAGTGGATTCTGGAGGATGTGTACACCAGGGAAACAACGACCACTACAGCGAGGTCACAGGACATTTCCATCACCCTCGTGTCTTCCTCAGGGCTCTTTCTCACTGCCCTTGCTCCAGAGGACTCCTGATTTACTGTAGGCCGCTAGAGGCTAGTTTGCATTTTCTAGCACAGTGTTTTCCATAAATGGAGCTATATGGAATGCATAATGATTTTGAGATGAATTCGTGTTGCTGCATGTATCAGTAACATGAGTTCCTTTTTATTGCTAAATAGCATTCCATTGTGTGCATATACTACATTTTGCTTATCCATTCATCTATTGATAGACATCTGTTTTGTTTCTAGTAATTGGCTGTTGTAAATAAAGCTGCCATGAACTTTTCTGTACAAGTCTTTGTGTGACATGTTTTGATTTTTCTTGAGTAAATACCTAGGAGTGAAATGGCTGGGTTGGATTAGATACATATTTAAAGAAACTGTCAAAACTATTTTCATAAGTGTTTGTGTTGTGTTACATTTCCGCCAGCAAAGTATGAGAGTTCCAGTTGTTCCACACCCTCACCAACACTTGCTATTGTCGGTCCGTCTAACTTTAATCATTTTAACGGTGATGTAGTGCTGTTTCATTGTGATTTTAAGTTGCATTTACCTAGTGCCCAATAATGCCGAGCATTATTTTCTGTACTTACTGGCCATTTTGTGAAGCGTTTGTTCAAGTCTTTTTGCCAATTTAAAACATTGGATTGTCTTCTTCTCACTGAATAATAAGAGGATTTTTGAAAAAAAGTATGTTCTGGATACAAGTCCTTTTTCAGATATAGTATGGTGAATAGTTTCTCCTAGTCTGTGGCTTGCCCCTTATTTTCTCTACAATGTCTTTTGAAAAGCATTTTAAATTTTGATGAAGTCCAGCATACTAACTTTCTTTTATGGTTCATACTTTTTGTCTCCTAAGAAATCTCTGCTTTTACCAAGGTCAAAATTTTCTCCTATGTTGGAAATTTGTGTCCTTTTTCTTCACCATTCTTATCAATTGTGATGTTTTTTTATAAAGATTTTATTTATTTATTTATTTTTAGAGAGAGAGGAAGGGAAGGAGAAAGAGAAACATTAATGTGTGGTTGCCTCTTGCATGCCCCCTTTTGGGGACCTGGCTTGCAACCCAGGCATGTGCCCTGACTGGGAATCGAACCAGTGACCCTTTGGTTCGCAGGCCTGCACTCAATCCACTGAGCTATACCAGCCAGGGCAATTTTGTTGATTTTTAATAAGAATGACTTTTGCCTTAATTTTCCTTGTTTGTTTTTCTACTACACTGATTTCTGCTCTTCTTTATTAAAACTTCTTCCGTCCTTACTATGAATATACTTTGTCCTTCTTTCTATAGATTCTTAACATGGAACCTGAGTTCATTGATTTTAGACCTTTCTCCTTTTCTTTTTATTTATTTATTATCTTTATTATATTTCTTCCATTACCATTTTCTCCTTTTCTAATATGAGCACATAAAGCTAAAAACTTCCTTCCAAGTACTGCTTAGCAAATTTTCAAATGTTATATTTTTATTATCTTCAATTTGAAATATTTAAAAAATATCCTTTGTGATTACTTCTTTGACACATGGCTTGTAATGAATTGTGTTCAACTTTTTTAGCCTTTTAAACATTTATTATAAGAATTTTCACACATAGAAGCATTGAAGGAATTTCATAGTGAACATTGATATACCTAACACCTCCTCTCTACTGCTGACATTTTCCTGTCCTTATTTCATTGCTGTCCATCCATCCATCTTGCTTTCAAATGTGCTGATGTGTGACTGTCACCCACGTGTCATTTTACCAATCCCGTCAGGGAAGACACCAGGCGTTTCCAACTTTCTTGCTCTTTCGAACTGTGCTACACTGTTTGCATTTCTGCTCCCTCCCTGCTGCCGCAGGAAGGTCAGTCCCCATCAACGCTCACTTTCATAGATAATCCGAAAGGTTATAAGTTTTCACTCCCCGATTCAATGGGTGAGAGCCTGTTTTAAAATTGTCCTGAGAAGCGTTAACTTGTTTTCTTCCCTCGCAGGAGGTAGACGGAGACTTTTTAGGAGAAGTGAGTACCGCAGAAGCACAGAGCATATCCTAAAACGTTCTAAGCTTGTCTTTACCAGGAAGGAAAGAACAGAGATTAGCAGTAAACCTTCACCTTGACCTTCTGCCAGATTCCTACTGGATATACCTCTCACGGTTGAAGGGTTCTTTCTTTTTCTTTTAAAGGCTCTACTTATTTTTTTATTTTTATTTATTATTTTACTTACTGTATTTTTTCCATTACCATATATCCCCCATGCCCTCTTCCACCTTCACCCTCCCCGCAATCACCACACTGTTGTCCATGTCCACGTCCATGTGTTTTTTCTCTTTTTCCCCCTCAATCCCTCCGCCCTGCCTACCCCTTCAGAGGTGTCATCCTGCTGTCTATTAGTCTATCTCTCTTTTGCTTGCTAACTCAGTTCATTTAATTCCACATTTGAGTGAAATCATATGGTACTTGTCTTTTCTCTGACAGGCCTACTTCACTTAGCATAATGTTCTCCAGGTCCATCCATGCTGTTGCAAAGGGTACAATTTTCTTCTTTTTTACAACCAAGTAGTATTACATTGTGTAAATGAACTGTAGCTGCTTTATCCACTCTCATCTACTGATGGATACTTGGGCTGCTTCCAGATTCTGGCTATGGTAAACAATGCTGCAGTGAACGTAGGGTAGCGTATATTTTTTCAAGACAGCGGAAGGATTATTTGTTGGTGCCAGTGATCACAGTGTCGGGGTGGTGAGACCCAGACCCTCAGGTCTGAGGCCCCTGATGGTCAGGAAGCCTGGGCTTGGGTGTCAGCAGCCATTGTCCGAGCTCTGGCCCTGTGACCCTCCGGGTTGGCTAGGAAGAGGGGCAAGGGTTGCTGGGAGGGTGGAGACCGCCAGCTGTTAGTTCTGACCTTCCTGTAGAGGTTCTGTAGAAGCGGACAGCTGGCCAAACAGCCGGGTTTGCATCTTCTCTCTGTTTGCCTTGGTCAGTGTTGATCAGGGGCTAGGTCATTCTGACTGGAGGTGCTACGGTGCCCATTGAGGGCTCTTTCTGGGTGCTCCTCCCTTGGGAGCCCGTGTAGGGGAAACCCTGGCTGAACACCTCATGGTACGAACTCACCGCCTCTAGAGTGCGCTGTCGTCCTAGGAGAGACGGTGTTTGTCGTTTTACAGTTTCCCAGCGATGTGCTGTGCACAACTTGTGCGCTGTGCTGGGCATCCGCCAGTGGGTGTTTCCTCTTTTCTGTTTTCTGCATTTTTGCTGTTTATTGCTTCTGTAATGTAAAACACAAACTTCGTATTGATAGACAGGAAACCCATGTCCCCTCCACCTCCAAGGCTACAGGGGAAGGGGGATGAGTTGGCGGCGACAGCTGCAGCGCCCACACGGCCCACGCAGAAGGGGCCTGGCTGACGCCGACCGACTGCTCACGTTGCCTTCTCAGTCAGGCGGTGTTCTAAGATCATGAGAAGGTGTTTTGGAGTGAAGGTATTTAGAAGTTTCTGTATTAAAGTGATGCATTTCTTTTGCAGGAGAAGTACAGAATTGGGGAACCCACAGTGCCGTCCGTCATTGCAGAGGAATTCACCTATAATCCGTTCATGAGAGTGAGGTGAGGGCACAGGTGGGGCCCATGCTGTCCTTGGGTGTCTCAGCCTCTGCTCCCCCCAAACACTGTGTCCACTCGCTGAAACTCCTGAAGATCCCACATGGTGGAGGAGACTGCCCTGAAATCTCGACTGAGTGTAGCCACAGAATCAGACATGTTTTCTTAAAGGCGGGGAAGGGGGGGCAGGGAGGGAGGAGGGATGCTTTCCTTGGTGCCCTAGCAAGGGCATAGGATCAGGACCCATAGGTGGGAGAGGTGCATTCTTGGGGAGCCTCGTGGTGCTGGGCGGTGCTGGACGCCAGCATGGGGTTGATGTCCCTGCTCTCCGGGTTGCCAGCAGGGCTGGGCTCGGGCAGCATGCCACCCACTGTTAGGGACACCCAAGTTGGCCGTGTGCTGTTGCATTTCATTTTTAAAAATGCCCGGATTCCTCCAGGCTCCTTTCTTCCCTGGTGCCCCGGGAGGGCAGTAGGCGGGGCTGGCGGCCTGCAGCCTGATGCTTGGCTCTGCAGGGAGAAGACCGTGCAGCAGCACGCGGGTGAGGCAGACCCTGTCACCACCATGAGGGCCATCCGCAAGGAGAAGGACCATTTCAAGGTGCCGCGGGACTGAGGCGGCCGCGGGGCCTGGGTGCCATGGCTGCTGACTTCAAGTGCTTTTGGGTATTCAGGTGTTTTATGTGAACTTCCTGCTGGGAGTGTAGGAAATTGGGTCTTGGTTTAATTTTAAATTAACTTCAGAGTCCTTTGCTTGTGTTATCAAATGTTTTAATGCATATTTATAAGAGAAGAATTTAGAAAGTATTTATCCCTGGAAGTTCTGCTTGTAGACTGTCTTTTCTCTAGCTTTTTTGTGGGGCCCCTGCCTGACACCCCAGTGATACCTGTCCGTCTTTCCCCCGTCAAGGCCAGCAGCCCTGTGCTCACTGGAACAGGGCACTTGGAAGGAGGTGCGCTCTCCTCTGGCCCCTCCTCCTTCCTCCCCCAGCCACTTCTAGAGGAAGTCATTCTCTCAAGGGTCCTGTGTCATCATCTTCACAGAGTCTTTTCTGTGCTGATGTAGTCATGCCCTGAGCACCTTCCTGGGTGGGTCACTGATGCAGTCACTGAGAGGCTGGGGCGAGGCCTGGTGGCTTGGGCTGGGAACCCCTGGCACACAGTACCCATGTGGTCCAAACTTCACACCCCAATGCCTGCAAAGGCTGGCTTGTCCTGGGGACATTCCCAGGGACCATTGTGGGCAAAGGAGCTGATGGGAGGGACATCAGGACACCATCTGTGGTGGACAGTCCCTGGGTGCCCACATGGCCCTTGCAGCCCTGCTCAAGGTCTGACCCACACAGGGCCGGGCAGGCAGAGGTTTCCATGTCCTTCCTCCCAGTGGCAGTGTGGGAGAGCCTGAGGCTGAGCTCTCTATGTGGGTGTCCCCACTCTGCAGCTGTACCCTCTGCTTTTGCCTGAGAAAACTTGAACTACAGCCGTTCTGGGATGCCACCATGCCAGGTATGACTCCTTAGCTGCAGTGTCACGCTAGTCCTAGGCCCCGAGCATGCTGGGTAAGCTCTGCATGCACTGAGTCCCTTCCCAGGCAGAGAGGGTGGGCTGCCCAAGCAAGGAGGAATGGGGAGGGGCAGCCATGGGATGTCCTGATGGCGCTCAGGGTTTTCAGGTGGGAGGGGGTGGGATAGGACTTCGGGTGGGTGGCCCAGACTCAGAGGACCTTTGGTGGAAGAAAGAAGGGGTGTTTGTTCCCAAATAACTTTTTCTGGATCTGTAAGTTTTCTTCTGTGTGTGATGTTTTCAGTTGAGCTTCTATCTGTGACGAAAGAGCAGTGCCAGGCACTGGCATCTGGTCAGTCTCTCCTGCTGCGACGATGGCCATGCAGACTGTGTGCCACTGCCTCTGCTGGTGCCACTTTTACTCCTTATCCCGGACAGCTGGTGACGCAGCATGGCCGTCTATTACCACTCCCTAGAGTCCTCAGATCCCAAAGGCCATTTGTCCCTGTTCCTGCCTGAGCTCGAGGTGCATGTCACTCTGCAGTTGCCTTCATGGGCCATGCTGCCGTGAGTCTAGGAATCCAGGACATTTAAAAATTGCATGAAAATCACATAGAAACATTCTTGCCCAGAGACTGGACATTTTAGATGGAGCCAAAGCTCTCTGACCAGCAGCTTCCCCACACCTGTCGGGGTGTCATGGAATGGGGTTTCCATGGGTCCTTCTAGACCCTTCGTGTTATACCTTTGAGCTAGCCGTGGAAATACTCTTACAGATGTCTGTGGACACGGCGTTCCATTGCTTTGTGAGGCCTGGAAACACTGGAGATCGAAAAGGTCCACGTGGGCCTCTGGGCATGGTGCCTGTTTCACCAGGTGTCTTGCGTGTTGTTGACAGCCCCACACCCCTCAGGGACACTGAGGTCACTGCTAGTTCCCACCAGCATGCATGGCTTCTCTGGCTCTGGAGGGAAGGCTGGCTCAGGAGTGGTTCTTGTTTTAACCGACTGCCAACAGTTTCCCCTCTCATCAGCGTCCTCCACGACCCTGCCTCTCTCAGTTCCTGTTACTAATTGCACATTTAAATATCAAAGAGTAGAAACAAAACATGTATGAAATGTAGGGAACATAAGGAAAACGTGCCTCACCATCCAGCTGGCCAGGGTCATCCCTCCCTGGGGCCTCTGGGAGAGCGGAGCCTTCAAGAATGGGCGCCTTCCCTTGGTGTCGGGGTCCTGCAGCCGCCCTCCAGGACTTGCTAGGTGGTCTCTGGTGCTGTCCCTGGTCTGTGGGGCCAGTGTTCCCACAGTCAGCATTGGACACGTGGCCTGCGTCCTGGGTCTGGATTTACAGCTTTGAACCACTCTCCCCCGGCCCCTGCTGCAGCCGGCAGCGGAAATGCTGGATGGACAGATGTGCACTTGAACTCAGGAGAACATTTGGCCCCTCTAGTGCAGTGAACCGATGCACCGCATCAGCGGACAAACCCACACCAGTGCCACACCTGGGTTTGCACCTGTGTATTTTTGCTCATCTGGAGAAAGTGGAAAGACAGCACTTCTTGGCGGCCTCGCCAGCAGCTCCCGGTTACTGGGGAGGTTGAGTATTTTTTTACACACTTATTGGCCATTGGGATTTCCTCATCTGTAAATGGCTTCTCTTAGGTTCTTCCCTAGTGTTCTACTAGGTTTTTTTTCTTTTAATCCTGACCTGAGGACATTTTTTCTCATTGCTTCTAAATGAGAGGAAGGGGAAGAGAAAGGGATGGAGAGAAACACCAATGTGAGAGAGAAACATCAATCGGTTGCCTCCCGTACACACCCAGACCAAGGATCGAACCTGCGACCTAGGTACGTATCCTGACCAGGAATTGAACCCGCAGCCCTTCAGTTATGGGACAATGCTGCAACTGAGCCGCACTAGCCAGGGCAAAGCGTTATTTCTTACTGACCAGGAGGCCTTCCGTCTCCTACTGCGTGCTTCATGAGTTCTCTGGTTGTGCGTGTGTGTGGTCACCACCTAGTTTGTTGTTGCTGGCTTCACGCGCTGGTCTTGTTGAAGAAATTCATAATTTATTATAGTCAAATGCATCTTCTTTTCACTTCAGGGTAAATGCTTCTGTGTCCTGTTTAACAACTCCTTGCCTCCTCTGATGCCATCCTGTAATTTCATCCAGTTGGTTTTGGTTTTGCCTTTCACACCGAGGTTTGTCATTCATGTGAAAATGCTGTTTATGCTGGTTTCAGGCCCCTGGGTGTCCCTCCTTTGTCGGCCCCACCAGCCCTGGTGAGCGTCCGGGGCGCAGCACGTTTCACGGCTCCACGTTCTGTTGCATGTCCGTCTGTCCTGACACCGGCACTACATTCCCTGTCACTACAACTTTAGAGTAATTCTTTTTTTTTTTTAAATATTTTTTAAATATATTTTATTGATTATACTATTACAGTTGTCCCATCTCCTCCCCCCACCCCCCTCCCTGCACACCCCTTCCCCCCACACTCCCCCTCTTTAGTTCATGTCCATGGGTCATATATATGAGTTCTTTGGCTTCTACATTTCCTATACTATTCTTAACCTCCCCCTGTCTATCTTCTATCTACCATTTATGC
>VMDR010005890.1:0-48592 GCA_007922815.1 Macrotus californicus | reverse complement strand
TTTTTTTTAGCAATCCAGAAAGGTATGTGGTGATATCTTCATTGCAGCCTTTATTTGCATTTTACTAATAGTTAATGACTTTGAAGGTTGTTTGTGTGCTATTAATTATCTATATTTCTTCTTTGGTGAAATATCTGTTTGCATCTGGGCTCATTTTCTGAATGGATTTTGTTTCTTTTTATGTTAAGTTTTGAGGGTTCTTTATATAGTCTAGATATTAGTCCCTTTATTGGCTGTGTGGTTTGCAAATATATTCTTGCACTCTATAATTTGTCTTCTCACCCCCTTAACAAGATTTTTCACAGAACAAACATTCTTGCTCTTAATGAGGTCCCCACAGGGCCCCCAGCCAAGGTCCAGGCATGCAGTACATCACTCATGAGCAGTCAGTTTGCAATGCAGAGATGATAGTAGGATGTGGAGAAGACCCACAAGGTCTTTGGTTTTAAATAATCTGTTTCACCTTAGTTATTAAGTACCCACTCTCCTGAGTCGGGCCACTGAGCTCAGTCATAAAAGCATAGGTACTGGCGTCTGAACTATAATTATTCTAAATCACACTTGGAGTCATTTGGAAAAAGAAAAAGGTTTTCAACTAAGGGATGACTCATGAGATCCTGGAGAGGGAAGGCCAAGAAAGAGCAAAGCCAAAGGATAGGAAATTTATAAAGCTTCTGGGAAAACCTAGTCCGGAGAACATCAGACCTGGACTCTGAGATACTCTTCTCTCAAATCCCACATATCATATTAGATTTCAAAAGAAACAATGCTAACTGTCTTGAGCACAAGATGGCAGTCTTACGTCTGCTTCACTCCCCATGGCTGTCTGGAGAAAAGTGATAGGAAACAGAACAGAAACAAACCTGCTTTTGTTGCTGAGGAATATTGAAAAATAAATAGTAATCAAGAGGGATGATGAGGGAAGGAAAGAGATTAAAAATAAATGGAAGGGTTTGTGTGTGAATACATGTGCTGTGTTTTGATTTGTTTTAAAATTTGGCTTTACTCATCATCTTGAGTCTCTGCTAAATACTTGTAGGCTAGGTCCCACATGCATGTTTTGGCTGTAGAGCAAATTACCTAGGAAAGTACAAGGGATGTAGGAGAAGGCAGAGACCATATGTGCTGGGGAGGAGGCTGGCTAAGGGCCTGGGTCTCAGATGGAGGGAGTGTTGGGCTAAGCTATGATGACCTCTTCTCAGTGTTCTCATGAAAATAAGAAAATGGGAAATTTCTTTTTTATACAAAGACCCATGCCAATCTCTAGCAAAGTGTTTAGGTGGTATTCCACTTATAGGTAGATATTAGGAAGAAGAGTAGAAGTTCCCTTCTCTCTCTTCTTTCTCTTTCTCTAGTAGCCGCTGAAATCCAAAATGAACTACTTGGAACACACTCCTTTCTGCAAAGAAAATCATATCCCAGAGTGAAAATACGAATGAGGAGGAAAGACTAACTTAACAAAAAGCTCTCTTGCATTCTCTCATAAGATGTCCAATGTAGCCCGGGCAGTGCAGAGCTAACCTGGTCCCTACAGCCCGCCCCATAACTGTGTCAAAAGCCCCAAAGTAAAGGAAGCCAGCAGGCTGCTGCCTCTGGGATGAGGTGAGGGCATTCTGTGCCTCACCACTTCTCATGATATCCAGCTACAGGACAGCCAGTCCCCTTCATAGGCAGAGGAAGCTTCTCAGAAGCTGATGGTTGTTTCTTCCCAGAAGTGTTGAGGTAGCACCCTGCAAGTGGGGGCTACCTCGACACTTTTGATCTTTGCTGAAATGGTGTTATGTCTTTGTTGTATGACTTTCTTCACTTACAAACTAAGGATTAATAATTAGGCAAGGCAACTACTTTTGGAGGCACTATCCTTCACATGAAGAAAGTTTCAGACACTCACCAACATCCAATTAGCCACTCAAGAACCTTGTGAGATGGGAGATGTGTGATAACATTATCCCCATTTTAAAAATAAATGTGGCATTGCAAGCACAGAAAGGCAAGTTGAGAATCTAAAACAATCTTGCGATTCTTCTTTGAGTATCATTTACTCAGTTACTTAGAGAACAAAGAATTCAAAGGACACTGGAGAATCAGAACCGAAGGCAGTGGCTGCAAAGTCTCTGGGGTTGCAGGAGCACTGGGGTAGCTCTCTGAATTTCCCCTCCTAGTCTCAAAAGTGTTGAGTGGAAAGTTTTTCAAGTTTAAATGCAAAAGAATTGATTTGGGTGGCTGTGATTTGAGGACCTTATAATACACCTTGAAGATCATTAGCAATATTCTGCAGTACAGAAAACCCAGATTTAGCTTTATCAGCCCTCAGACATTAGATTTTCCTTTGAGAACAGGTTCTTCTCTTCTCCCTAGACTTGTGAGGCTAAGAGGAGATGGGAGAAAAAAAAAACAACTTCTCTCATCTCCAATACTTTCTCTCTTAATCCATAAGACATCTTGCCCTGTGCACAGGAGATGTCTTCCAGTGGTAGAGAAGGTTTATTGAAACATTTAAAGAGCAACAGGGGGAAGGCAAAAGTTGCAGCTTTTGTGTTTGCATAGGGCCTTGCAGGATCTCCAAGGCTTCCTGGACAGAAAAGAGGTATTTATATTATAAGGCATGAGGTCAGTCAGCTAACCGACCATGAATGTCCTTTCAGAAAGGGAAACCACGTAGGTGAAAACCAACAGACTCTCGAGAAGAGGTGGATTTTTGTCTTACAAAATAATTGGTTTTCTGTTTTCTCTTTGCTGGGATGACTTCAGAAGTAAAATTATGATTTGGACTTTGTTTCTGTAAGACTTCCTACTCACCAGACTTAGTACAGTTCTAAGGTCATCTGAAGTCAAGGGCGGTGGTTCCCCCAGTTGAGGGAAAGAGGAAGGATAGAGAGATGTACACACGTGAAAATACTTGGAAAAGTTTCAGTGCTTGTCAGAGGCAGGTCTTGGCAAGAGTCACCACACACCCTTCAAGCAGGCTGCTGCATTGCTGAGAGCGGACTGGCTGTAGGGAAGACTGATCTAGTGGCAAGAAAGCAGTCACTCTGGTTCGGTCTGCTACCCCCCCTGGGTCCTCATTTCTGTTGGGATGCTTCCATTTCAGTCACTGATACCATTGCCCTTCTACTTCTATTTCTTGACTTAGTAGAACTCCAGTACAATGACTAGAGGAATGGTGAAAATGGACACCCTTATCTCCTTATTGATATTTGGGGGAAAGCATTCCACTTTCCACATTAAGAATTATGTTAACTGTAGGCTTTTGGTAGATTCTGTTTATCAGTTGAGGTCATTCCTTTTTATTTCTTTTTTGTTGAGAGGTCTCAGGAATAAATATTGAATTAAGTCAAATTGGCCTTTTCTACGTCTTTTGAGGTGATTGCATAGTTCTAGATTTTTAGTTTGTAAATATGACAAGTTGATTTTCAAATATTAAACTAAAATTGCATTCTTGGGGTAAACCTCACTTAGTTATGGTGTTTTTGAATGTATGATGTTTTGTTGGATTCAATTTGCTGAGATTTTATTTATGATTTTAGCATTGTGGGGAATATTGCTTTGTTGTTTTCTTTTCCTGTGATGTCTCTGTCTGATTCGATACCAAGGCAATGCATCCTCATAGAATGAGTTGGAAAGTGTTCTTCCCTCTTTCCTGGTAGTATTCTGGTACTATTCATTTTCTGGTATTAGTTTTCCTTAACTGTTTTGTAGAATTCACCAGTAAATCCCTTTGGGCCTGGAGTCATCTTTATGGGAAAGTTTTTAACTAGAAATTCAATTTCTGAAATAGATTCAGGACTATTCAGGTTGTCTATTTCTACTATAGTGGCCTTTGTAAGCTTGTATCTCTCAAGGAACGCGTCCATTTCATTGGAGTTGTTAAATTTATTTACATAAAGTTGTTCAAATATTCCCTTATTATTTATTCAATACCCACAGATTCTCTAGTGCTGTCATTGTTGTCATTCCTGTGTTTGATAATTTCTGTGGTTTTCATTCTTGGTCAGTCTGGCTAGAGGTTTATTAATTTTATTCATCTCAAAGAAACAGCTTTTGACATCATTGATTTTCTGTCTTGTTTTTCTGTTTTCTGTTGCATCTTTTTCCACTCTTATCTTTATCATGTCCTCTCTCCTGTTTACTTTGTGTGTCATTGCTCTTCATTTTTTGGTTTCTGAAGGTGGAAGCTGAGGTCACTGGTTAAAGACCTTTTTCTTTTCTAACATAGGTATTCAACATTAAAAAATTCCTTCTAAATAATTTAAGATGCTTTAGTGGCATCCCACAAAGTCTTTTTTTAAAAAAAATAGTTTTACGTCTGTTTTTCTAGCTTTATAATTGACATATAAGCATAAATTCTGATATGTAGTGTTTTCAATTTCCCCTTTGAATTTTTCTTTGACTCTGTTCCCTTTAATCCCTTTGGCACTTCTCTCCCTGGCTTGAGGTAATTTCACCACCTGCATGTGCTAATCAGTACTCTGATGAATACTTGAGGGGGCCTGCTGCAGACCTCTGGAGTTCTCCCTTTGCAGATCACTCTTCCCTGCTACTCGGTCCTTGTGAACTCTGCCCTCCTTGGTTTTCTTGGATTCTCAGCTATGTTTCTTTTTCGACTCAGGGAGTTGGACTCTGCCTGGATTCTGTTTTCTTGAGCCACAGGCTTTATTGTCTTATCTCCACAGTCTTGAAAATTGTTATTTCATGTATTTTGTTCAGTGTATTGATGATTTGGTTGGAGATTAAATCTGTTTCCTATTACTCCATCTTAGTCAGAAGCAGAAGCTGGCAATGTTTTTGTTTTTACAACCCAGTGTTGGATGTTAAAATTGATTTCTTAGGTTATTACAAACATTAAAAATAAAATGTTATAAAATAGAAAATAAAAATTAGTGTATTCCATGTACTAAGAGTAATTAAGTTTTTTGAAGCCTTTTTTTAGTTATGTGTATTTATATATATGTGCCTTGAATTATGATATAAAAGGCATTTCATACTATGGATCATGGTTTAGAAAAAAAAGCTTGAGAAATGCTGTCCTAACAGTACAGGTTCAGTGCAGGCAAGAATCTACAACACTTAGTCTCTCTCCACCTCTGCCTTGAAGAGTTCATATGATCGGGGGAAAATTATTTCTATTTCATTTTGTCTATCTGAAAAATGTGCATCATCTCCAGTCTGAGAATCCCTGTAATCTCTGTGCAATACCTTGTAGTTCTTAAAATTGAGATAGATCAATCATTTACTTAGTTAAGAGGTAGTGATTGTTTGCCTTGTATGCTTCAGGCACTGTGCATGATAATCTTGAGTTACCAGCATGAATGACAGGGAGGCCCTGGAGGCCTGGAGCTAAAACAGACCTGGCACCAGAGGAAGCAGGAAGTAAGGTTTGAAGAAGTGTTGTGTCGACTTTCAGCACTGGGAGGACTCGAAGGTTGTGGAGATGGGAGGGAGAGTGTCTAGATGGAATAGTTAGAGGGACTTGCAATCTGAGATATTAAGAAAGTGGCAGTGCAGAGGGCCCATGTGAAGAATCTCAATGCTAGTTTATTGCATCTCATTCATCACACACACACATTTTAATACTTACTATGTCCTTGAGATATATCAATGAACAAAATGACCCTTGCCTTCATGGAGTTTACATTCCACTAGGAGAAATGCAGTAAACAATAAATATAATAAATAAGTGAATGATCTGTTGAAAAATGGTCAGGACTATGGAAAAAAACTTGAGCAGTAAAATGGTAATTAGAAGTGGGGCTGCCAGTTCTAATTTTATGTGGGAGATAGTCAATGCGGGTATATTTAGAATCTAAATTTAAAAGTAGCATATATTGTAAAACAGATTCTAAAAATATTCCAATATAATTAGAATCTTTATGTTGCATTGACACTTTGCGGCCACTAGGACCCAAATAGGCATTTCTGAGAAAAATGGGGTGAGGGTGGGTTGTGTGTGTGTGTGTGTGTGTGTGTGTGTGTCAGGGGTGGGGGTAGAGAGAAAGATGGAGATGTACGTAATTATGCACATACCCTACCCCCAGGTGTTCTGCAGGAGCAAGGTAGAAGAGTGATACTGTGTGATCTGGACCAAGACATTTTTGCCCTTTGCTTTCCCTCGTTGGAAGGAGTTAGCAGCTGAGTAGAGGAATGAACTTCAGCCTGGTAGTTCAGCACCCAGTGCATGTCACAACCCGGTGATGCTGGAGAGAGACAGACCTGCTGGCCTTTTCTTCCGGCCCTGCAACGAGATTGTTATGGGTTCTCTGCGAGGATTCCCGCGGTTGCACTCAGCGCTGAGGGTCTGTATACAAGCCCCACTAGATGCTTTCCGTTTCCTTGTAATTTTTGAAACGTCTCAGAGACTTAAGCATTTACTTGGACGTTACGATTTTTCGATCCTCCCACCCCAGCCTCTACCGGCAGATGGGTGATCATTCTTATCTTTTGGACGAGATCCCATCCGGTCGCCCTTACTTGCTCGGAGAACTGCCGGACCTGGCGAGAGGCGCGCTAGCCGGGCACGGGCGCGCACGCGTTGGACGCCGCAGGTTGCGCATCTGGCGCCAGAGCGCGCCCCCCGCGCAGTTGCAGCCACAGCCGCGGCCCTTGGTTTGTGCTCTCAAGCGTGCCGGGTGCTCTCTCCCCGCGCGGGGGCACCAGAGCCCTCGGAAGTGTATGGCACTGCGGTGCATTTTCCTAGTTCCTTCTAAATGACTGCGGAAAAACAGCTTCTCCGAGCCGCAAATAGGAAGATGGATTCTCAGACCAGGCTTGCGAATGCCCCGCAGCCATCATTTAACTGAGCTAGCAGAGCAGTTACGATTTGTCACCCGACCCTCCGGGATCGCCTCATTTGTCCCTAGTGAGACCCCGAGGCTTTGGTCGTGCCCGGCTTCTCGGTAGCTGGATGTATGTCGTGCTCCGGGCGGCGCGGGCGCAGGGCACGCGTTTGCGCACACCCGCGCACACCCGAAAACGCACAAGGTACGGCAAGGGAGCAAGGGCTTTGGGTGCCCCGAATGGGGGTGGGAATAGCGGGGAGTGATCTGGGAATGGCTGCATCCTGCCAGGTTGACAGATGAGAGAAAATGACGCGGCGCCACACATCGGACAGGCCAGGGCTGCAGCCGCGCACTTAGGGAACCCAATACGCGCCAGGCGCGCTCCCTTCCCCTCACATGTCTCTTTCTCCCGGGCGTGTGATCCCAGAAAACCGCAGGAAAAAGGCCCGCTTCGAGAGCTAGAGTTGCGTTTGAATACTCCCCTTCTTCTACAAAAGCATCAGCAGGAAGACCCTCCAAAATCACGGATTCCCAAATAGATATCCCGGAATGGGGGGCCTGTTTCTTGGTTACCGATGCTGAATACGTTTTAGTGTTTACAATATTTATTTATTTTTAGGATAGCTCGTCTTCCCTTTTAGGCAGGATGGTAAAGGAGAACGCAGTGGGGAGGGAGGATTCCTATAATAAGAATCAGCGCATTTTTCAGAGCTGAACCGAGCTGGGTTTTCATTTCAAAAAAGGAGACAGCCTCTGGTATGATTGTAGAAGAGACCGCGGTGTGAATTAGGGGCTGGGAGGCGTTGAGCAGCGGAACGGTCCATTTCAGAGGTACCTGGATCTAAATGAACACACACACACAACACCGGTGCGCGTCTACACAGCCAGGATGTGTGTGCGTGTGCGTGTATGTGCGCGTGTGTGAACTCCCACATGCTGCTGCTGTCTGCTTCTGGCCAGTGGCACTGATGCCTCCCTCCTCCCCGCTCGCCCCCAGATTCCCCTCCCCTCCTTGTTGCTTTTGTCTGGAGGGTATTATGGGTTTGTGTGTGTATGAGCGTGTGTGTTTTTGGATTTCAGACTAATTTTCTGGAGTTTCTGCCCCTGCTCTGCGTCAGCCCTCACGTCACTTCGCCAGCAGTAGCAGAGGCGGCGGCGGCGGCTCCCGGAATTGGGTTGGAGCAGGAGCCTCACTCGCTCCTTCGCTCGCGCTCTCCGCGCTCAGTGCCCAGCGGCAGGAGGAGCCTGGACCCAGGCGCCGCCGGCGGGCGGTAGGCGCGGGAGGCCCGGTGAGCAGCACGGACAGTGGCCTCCCTGGTTTCGGCCTTCACTGTGCCCCCTGGGGCTGCTGTGGCGGCTCCCCAGGTGGGACGCGCCGCACCACCTGCCCGCGCCCCCTGCACCCAGCGGCGGTGGCGGATTCTGCAGCATCATGGGGGGGGGTGGGAGGGCGTCTCGGAGCCATCATAGCCGGCAGTCTCTTCGTCCCCCTTTCAAAGGGTCCTTCTCCTGGCCTGTGCCATGAAATCCGCTCTCAGGGACCCTAGCCCTACCTTCCCTCTCTTGACTTCAGACTTGGAAAGAGAATGGGCATACTGGTGGCCCCAGAGGCATCAGTGCTATCAAGGGGCAAGTTTATTTCTGGGATGGGAGCTGGGCACTCATCTACCCACAGTCTCCTGGCTGCGGTCAGGGTGGGGGTGATGCGAGCGCGAAAAGAGAGTGCCTTATTTCGTTGTGTCTGGGGTCCTATGCCCAGTCTCATGCGTGTCTGTTTGTCCTCAGCCCCGAGGTGCGTCCGGGATCCCACTGCGCGTCTAGCAAGGAGCCTGCGCCCCCAGAGAGTCCCGGGAGCGTCCGCCGCGGCCGGTGCCCGGCGCGCTGGGCCATGCTGCGGCGCCCGCGGCGGAGCTGCGAGTGCCGGTAGCGCCCCCTGTGAAGCAGCCGGAGATGCCCCGGGCACTGTGAACGGTGCTGCCTTTCAGGACATACTCAGCCCCGGACACACTCGACTCTGCCGCCCGTGACCAACATCCAGTAGAGAGAGCGGCGAGCGCGGCAAAGAACGCCCAGCACTGTCAGGGGAGGCCGACCAGTGCAGCACAGGGACACGTACTCAGTCTGACTCCAGCTGGCACTGGCGGCTAGGGATGTCGACCTGGACAAGGTGGCATGGACCCGCAATGGCCCGGCTCTGGGGCTTCTGCTGGCTGGTTGTGGGCTTCTGGAGGGCCGCTCTCGCCTGCCCCACGTCCTGCAAATGCAGCACCTCTCGGATCTGGTGCAGCGACCCTTCTCCTGGCATCGTGGCATTTCCGAGATTGGAGCCTAACAGTGCAGACCCTGAGAACATCACCGAAATGTGAGTTCCTGATGTTCCTTCTTTCTTCTCTCCTGGCCCCGATGACTGGGGCTGGCCAGGCGGGCCCTTCCTGGGCATAAATGTTATCTCAAGTCTGGGGAGAAGTCAGAGATGAGATGCGCAGGACTGGGCCATCTGTCAATTACCTATCTGTTTCACTGGCTTGGGGCTGATAACACGCGGAGAAGTGTGACAATTTAAAATATGTTATATACACACACTCACACACATACCCCTTGTGCGCCTTATAGGAAGGCATTGTATATGCACTTTATAATTCAAAGCCTTGCTTTGTGTGCTTTAAGCTTTCCGAACGCAATAACTTAATTTTAGACATTTTTGCTTGATAAGATGCTATGTGTATGTTGTGTTAGGAGAAGTTTCAGTAATATTTACCAGAAAGGAGGTTAAGGTAACTAACTTTTTGAAATTTGTTGGAGGAGGCAAGAGTCTCTCCCTCACCACCTCTCTCTGAGGTTTGGAGTTGACCAATTTCCCTTTTCATTTTATACGTCAGATTTTGCTTAGGAGATTACATTCAGAGATGGCCTTGAAAATGATCTGTAAGAGGAGAAGTTTTGAGTGTTGAAAAGCACTTGCTCAAAAGAGAAAACGTGATTGTTGGGAGCCTAAGAGCCTGGTCTGATTTAATTTGGAATTGACTTCTCGGAGATATAATTTTGAGACCATTTGGATTATGAATCTTAATTGTCCATTGAATAATTTCCCAGGACTAGGTTGGATGATAGAGCAGTGTGTCGTACTCCAATGAACGCTGCCTTCAGCATGGGGACCCCTAGGTCCCCGGACGTGTTCGGGCTTGTTCCGATCTGATGGAGAAGCAGAACTGTGTGTGCACTTCTGTCCTCTTTTGGTGCCTTGTAACAAATGCATTACCAGGAAGAGATTTACCAGTCCTTTCTCCAGCGGTCTCCTGTCACCTCTGCTAGAGGGGTTTGAATTTTCCTCTCACCTTCCCCTCACTCGACTTTGCTGTTTATCTCATTAATATGAGATCTTATTCATCCATGTAGAGGGTTGTAAGGCAAACTTTCTCCTGGTTTCCTTGTGTGTTTGATACTAAGATAGGCAGCCCTGAAAGTAGGGCTTGGGCTGTGGCCTTCCGGTTGGCGAGTGCGCATGCATTTTTTCCCCCACAGAAAACGCACAGCTTGTTTCTGCCAACGTATGAACGAGATAGCCTGTTTTGTTTTGTTTTTTCTTCATGTAAGTAAGAGACCCACGTAGTCTCTGTTTGTTCTGCTGGTGATGTTCATGTTATAAGGCTTGGGCAGAAGGAAGTGACAACAGAACAGAGGGGAAATGTGCTGGCCTAGCAGTGCTGAGATGTGCCGAGAGCAGCCAACTGTCAGGCTGGATCCAGGAGGCTTGGTTCCCAGTCTTTCTTGCATGGAGAGCAGCGGTCAGCCTGAACGAAGAGTGGGTAGGGCCCCGGCCATGCTGGCCCTGGGCTGGGCTGGTCCAAGTTTGCCAGGCTGGTCAGAGTGTCTATGGCCTTTTGTCAGGATCTGTGCCTTTTTCATGAGATGGGATGTCAGTGGTCAGATGCAGGAAGTCATATGGAATTTAGGGCTCTTCAGATTATTTTGAGACCATGGGCAGTGCCTTTGTACAGTTAGATGTTTTGTTGTTGTTTTAAAATTCTTTGAGATGACAGATAATATAAAGAGGGAGGAGATGAGATAGGGCTAATCATTTTCATTTTAACCTTTGTTCACTTTAGTATTTTAAAGGTCATAAAAAGACAAAACTCTTCTTAAACTAAAAAATATTATTTTAAATATTAGTGGTCTTAGCTACCTGATATATATATAAAATCAGTGTATTTAAGCAGAGCTTTCTTATATAAGTCTCCACGATTGCTGTTGTTCTTTTTATATCTGATAACAGGTTCCTATTTTCAGGATTTTTAAAACTGATTTTTTTGATTATATTTACCAAAGCACTTGTCACAGTTATTCATTCAATAATGGCGCTCCTGATATCTACTCTTATTTTTTACCCTGTTGATTTGAAAATTTATTGAGCTTGAGATAACTGAGAAGTATGTAGGTATAAGTGCTTAGGATGGGGAATCAGACTGGTCGACAGGAAAAAGTATGTTTTTCTGCTCCATCCCTCAGCTTTGATGAGCCCAGCCTGTTTGAGTTCCAGGTGTCCTTGTCTGTAAAATGTACTGGAATCCTCGTTTAGAAAGCACTTAACATAATTATTTTGAATTCTACTCTTTTGACATCAGAATGATATCAATTCACAGGCTTTCTTCCCTCACCCACATGTGACACCCTCTGTGCTCTTTTCCTTACGCGTTAATATTTGCTTGCACGGCTTTTAAGTTCTTGGCCGTGGGTGCCAGCTACGGTTGGAACCAAATGCGTATTTTTTAAAGTTTTGTTATTAGACCCAAGGGTAGTTCTCAAACAACTTGTTTTAAAGTTCTGGTTTAGTGGTGTTTAGATGAACTTACATGTTTCTCTTAAAAAAATAGAAATAATGTAAGTAAATAAACTGATTAGAACTTGCTGATGCAACAGTTGACTGTATCATTTAAAAATAGTATATTTTTTAATAGCTATATATTGGGGGAAAATATAAATACTCTGCCTTTTAGAATGCTGAGAGAGGTCATGATAGAACATTAAAAAATATATGTATTGATTAATTAAGAGATAAGATTTTTTATTTTCTACATTCATATTTTAAGTCAGGCTGACATTTTGCTTTCAGAGTCATTGTTTGGACCTATTTTACTAAAAATCCCCCCAGCACAGTGTCTGTCTCACATTCTGCACCCACGAACACTATCTCTGGGTCTGGATCTCTCTGTCTGCAGATATGCCTTACCTCTGGCCATCAACACACTGCTGAGAAGTGCCAGCTTTCGTTACATGGAGAAAGTTATACCAAACCTGCACTAAATTCAGTTTAAAAATAATACCATTGTCACATATAAGTGAAATTCAAGAGAAAAGCCTGTTGTTGGAATTATGTAACCAGCCATTTAAGTCTCAGTTTTATCAAGTGCCAAAATGCATTGCAAAGGACAAGTTCTGTCTCTCATAAGTGATAAAAGGCATGGTTAAAATAGGTCATGTATTTTTTTTTTTATCGTGGTCAAAAACATATAACACAAAATTTGCCATTTTAACCATTTCTTGTTGTCTACCATTCAGTAGTGTTAAGTATATTCACATTTTTGTAAAATGGGCATGAATTTTTATATTGCTTATATTTTAATGAAGACCAGTGATAACCTGTGTTCTGAATTTCTTGGGTGATATTCTCTGATTTGGGGGTAATGTTCAGATGCAGTGTGGTATTTTTTCCTCTCAGCACAATGCAAATAGAACGTGCAGCTTCTGCTGCCAGAGCTGCTGTGTGCAATTTATCGTTGGCTTGGTCGAGTGACTGTAATGTTGTGTCATTAATACATTGATTTTGGCCCTCTCACCTTAGTTAGCTTTTCCATTGCAATTAATTGTACTAAAAAATAGTTCTGGCATTTATAAAGATTCAGTGAAAGGCATCAGTTTTTATTACTGTGGTATTTACTTCTCAGCCCCTTCCATTGGAGGTTCTAGAAGTTTGAATTGTGCTTTACTTGCATTTAAGAACCACAGAGAAAGTTTCAAGCATGGTTACATAAGCCACACTGGACTTGTTAATAAATAAGGCAGTCTAATTTACATCTTTCATTATTGAATACAGCTTGCAAGCTCTTGTTAAACACATGCTGTCTTCATAGTGAAGGTCTTTTCAGAATTCAGCTGAGCACAACCATTTTGAGGCCTTAGTGTCATACCCCCTATCTCTGCATTAGGGAGGTTTTTATTACACTGGGTCGAGCGATTGAAAAGCCCCGTGACCCTTCTGACCCTACTTTCTTCCCCCTCCCCCTCTCCATCACCTCTCATTGACTATCTTCTCCGAAAAGTGATATTTTCTTATGGGAATTCAGAGCCCTGGAGTTAAGAGAAGAGCCTGGGTGACATGTTATTCTAAACAAGCACAGTAATGAGAAGTCCAGATAGTGTGGTCATAACCCCCTGGCACCAAGTTTCGCTCTTATTTTTTTTCCTGAGTTTAAGATCGTTCACTGTTTTTATTCCACAAGCCTCTGTTTGTGTCCGTTTCAGTGTTCCCTTGTAGAGGAGTTTTCTAAGCTGAGAAGTTGGCTGAGCCACTGAGAGTGGAGGTCCCTTTCTCCCTAGGAACATTCTGTATGATCTCTTTGACTGTATCTAGGTCATAGCAGTAGAAAACCTGGGCTTCTTGTTTAGCTGGGGAAAGGAAATTCAATTTCTTTCTTTTCTCTGCTTTGCTTTGCTTTGCTTTTGGTGCTAAGCAAGTGCCTCCACTTTTAACTCATTGCTCATCCTGCCTGTTAGGGGAAGAAACATTTTTAAACTATGATTGAATATTAGGCACTGACATTATTTCTAGACTAACTTTACCATTTTTCTGGAGAGCTTTTAATAGGTTCAAAAACTGGAAGGTAGAATATGGCACTGAACCTGCTGCCCCTTGGAGCAGTGCCAAATTTTGGTTCCTCTTGGTATCTATAAATCAATGGGATGATTTTTTTGGGGGAGAGATTACTTAGGGCAAACTTTTTACTTGTTTGATGTGAGACAGAAAAAGAGAATAAAACTCAACTTTGGATTATTAATAGCTAATTAATCATTTTCAAAATCTACTTGGTCTAGTGAGTTTAAAATACCAATGCTGCCCACCCCCCCACCAAGTGGCAGAAATCTGAGAGCCCGACAGTGGCCTGATAATTTTAGCTCTACATTTGTTTGCTGATCAATTTTAATTAAAAAAGGCAATGATCCCACATGATCACGGTATCTTCTCACCACTTACTTTGCTCTCTGGGAAGTTATAAATACTGATTTGGGACATGAAGGAGTGAATGGTTGTGAATGTTAGAAATCTGGGAAGAAAAGTGATACGTAGGTATGAAGTTCACATGTTTCAAAAAAACCTCTATGTGACAGAAATCTGGAGTCAAGTGTTACCTGATCTGGAAGCAGCCCCTTACTGTCTCTGGGCTTGAGCTTGTCAGATGTAAAATGGGGCCTTTGGAGTCAACACTCAGACGAGTTTCTCCTGGCTCTGAAATTCCACGAAGCTTCAGTTACACAGGTAATGTGGTTTATACATCAGCTATGAAGTAACGGGTAATGCGCGGTGCTCAGAGCCCGGTGGTGCGAGAATCTGAGGATCTTTGGTGTCATCTCTCACACGTGCAAGTTTACAATGTCTGCTCTGAATTCTTCAAGCTGAGCCTTTTAAAAATGTGAGTTGCTGATAAGGCTGTTGGCATGTTAGTGCTGGGCTCATGAGTCCAAGGTCACAGGGCCACTGAGAATCAGGACTACAGAAGGAGAAGAGGCTTTAGAAATGCTCTGTGCCAGCCCCATCTGCACATACCAAGATCAGTGCCGTAAGTTCCCTAAGGCCACGGTATGCACTAAATGCATGTGGACACTAGAAACTTTTTCTCCCAGCACACAAAGGAAATGCCATGGCCTTTACTTTAGGGTGCCTGCCCCCTGTTCCATGGCCTGGAACTAACCCTGCTGCCAGCCCACCATTTTAGAAGCACATGGAGACAAGCTTAGTCAGGCCAAGTCTGTGCAGACGTGAATCCGCTAGAGACAAAACAGTCCAAAAGTGCATGAGCTGTTGATCCTAAAGCAATGACCTTATCTTCATAGGAAGAAATACATTTTTTGTTTAGTTTACCGTGTTTTTTTAAAAAATTCAAGTCTTCCTCTTTACTAGGGAATTCAAGATGAGTCGAACTGCAAAAAAAAACCTTCGTGAGTTGGCAGCAATGTAGACGCTGACTTGTGCCTGCTGGACCATCTCGGCCAGTTAGGGTTAGAGGGAGGGCAGAGCAGGCAGAGCAGCATGAAGGCTGCTGCTTTTGGAGTCTTTGCCATGGTCAGAGGTGGCTACGTAAGGGGGGGAACCCACATCCCTTTGTAGAGTCTGCCTTAGCGTCCACGAAAGACCTGTGGCTGGAGAGCACTTATTCTTTCCTGCCTTCTTGTCTTCCCTTGACTTCTCATTGCCCTCAGATTGATGGCTGAACTCCAGGAGTTGAGCCAGTGAGCAAGCTCAAGGGTTGTTGACTCACGTCCAGAATTTATTCTGCTACCATTTTGTGTGCTGTCCATGGCCTGCAATAAGGCATGTCCGGGAAGAGCACACCTTGGAGACATGCCTTTGCTTTCTCACAGGGCTTCTCCCCAGGGACCTGAAAGGCACTTTATAGGCATCTGCTTATTTGGGTTTGTAACCTTGCACTGAAGTAAGCGAGGAGGTCTTGACAGCCTCCAGGGGACTGTCAGGTTGATTAGCGTGCCGGGGGCTCTCTGGTCAAGCAGAGTGTAACTTGGGTGAGAACCCCATCCAGCATGTCCCTTAGGGCTTTGTCTGCTCAGCCCCAGTTGCCCAAATTTGGCTTCAGAAGCACAGTCAGTTTGAAGGAAAGTGTAAAGATTCACATAAATATTCTCTAGTTAAACAGCGTGGCAGTGGGAAGGAGGTGGACTGGTGCTTCATCTCGTGGCTTTCCCCCTTCGTCGTCATCATCTTATCCATCGCAATGCGTTGTGCTATTAGAAGATAAGTGATTTGTGTGCCTTTGGGAATATAGCATCTTCTAGTATGGAAAAAAATGTTAATAATCACACACACCGTTTAGAGTTCCCTTTTTAAAAATCATTTCCAATTACAGTTTGCATTCAATATTATTCTGTATTAGTTGCAGGTGTACAGCAGAGTGGTTAGATAGTCATATACTTTACAAAGTGCTCCTCCCGATATTTCCAGTACCCACCTGGCACCACACATGGTTATTACAATATTACTGCCTATAGTCCCTATGCTGTACTTTATATCCCTGTGACTATGTTGTGACTATTCTGTAACTACTAATCTGTACTTCTCAATCCCTTCAAAAGAGTCCCCTTTTTTATTGCAAATAAGGACCTATTGCTCTTTAGCACTCTACCCTTCCCTGCAATCTTTATATCTCAGCAATTTTCTGGGTACTCACACACATCAGAACTCGATTTGTGTGCATCCTTTCAGATGAAATTATCTTGAATTACACATTTTCCTAAAAATTTAGGATATATTTCCTTAAACCACTTAGACTTTTTAAAACTTCAGATATAATTGACATATTATATTAGTGTCAGGTGTACAGGGTAATGATCTGATATTTGTACTGTATATATTGGGAAATGCTCACCACAATAAATCTAGTTAACACCTATCACCTCACATAGTTACAATATTTTTCTTGTGATGAGCCCTTTTAAGATGTACTCTCTTACCAACTCTCTGATACACAATACCAGTGTTGTTAATTGTAGTCACTGAGCTGTGCATCATATCCCCACCTCGACTTTTAATTTTGCTTTAATCATTCCAGACCTGTCTCCACGAGGACCTGATGGGAGGTGTTCTCTGAGGGAGCAACTTGAGCGTCAGAACTTTGACTCTCTCAGCCAACCTGGCTTCTCAGAGGCACATGGCCTCTGTCCTCTTTGATCTGCTCTTAACTTCAACAAAAAAAGATTATATCATCAGGCAGGCATTTTTGAACAACTCTACAGTGGTGTAATTTAAACCAAAAGATAATCAAATTTTGGGTTTTAACCTCTGAAATACAGTATAATCTAAAAAGAGGCTCTTCTGCCTTCTAATTTTTGCCATAAAAGCTATGTCTCTTTCACGTGCTCCAGACCCCCTTGCTGTGAGGTGCCAGAGGGCCCTGGGACTGCTGTGACTTACTCATTGTGGGACAGTTCGCCTCCCTTCTCCCATCTGGGCTTATTCATCTGTACTTCGTGTGTGCAGGGGTGGGGAGTGGTGTGGGAGAGCTCAACATGATGGCCTCTCAGGTCTCAGGTAAGGCATGACACAAAAACAAGCACCTCTCCCCAAAAACCCACCCCACCCCAACCCACAGCACTCTTTGTAGTCTGCTCCCAGTTTCACTTCAGAACTCTGGTGCCACCACCCCAAACTCAAAGATTTTGCTCCTGGTATGTTTACCTTGCACTCTTACATTTAGTCTTTTCTTGTTGTGACTCTTCAGTCTTCTTCCTCTGTTTCTGGTGGTGTTTCTTATCCCCCTCTCCACTTCCCCCTGACACACACAAAGATGCACACACACAGTCAGGTAGGCATCTGGCTGCTAAGCCCCTTCAATAGATGTTGAAAGAAGTTTTGCATTGCAGGACCTGTGGACCAACCACCATCATTCCCACTAAATGTGGCTTGATAAGGTTAACACACTCAAGAGGTAGCAAAGTACAGGAACCTGAGAGGGGCTGTGGGCAGGGAGTTGGGATATGGGGCTCAGATCCACACTCTCACAGTATCAGAACCTGGGATCCTGGGTGAGCCATTTAATCTCACCAGCCTGAGCTTCCTTATCTTGAAATTGGAGGTTTTGAGTCTTAGATGGATGCGAATTCCTGAAAGGCTCTGTGGTTCTGAGTCAGTCAGCCATGGGCACTTGGGTTTCCTTTTCTGTTCTGGAATTCACCCTTGCCTCCTCCCTGGAGCCAACCCAGAGCTTGCTCCAGTTCTCTTGGTGGCTTCAGCAATGGAAGTCTGATCGGTGGTGTTTCTCCAAGTCCGATGCTGAAGTTCTGGTCAGATGGCTTTGCAGGTCACCAGCTCCCTGCCTCCTGGGTGGCAATGCTTCTGTGGTTTCCCACTAATCAAACAAATTTTTGTTTCTTTTCCTTGGAGGTCATTTTCTTCACATGTACGGTCTACTTCCACTTTCAGCAATTCTATCAACTAATCTGCATGTTCATGTATGAGCAGCTCGCTCTGGGACTGCTTGTATGCATGGTGCCCTAGAAGGGTTTCTAACTGGCTTGTCTCTTTGGCCAGTCTCCACCTTTCCTGACCCTCAGAGCAAGAACTCACATTGAAGTCAGATCTCATCTCTCTGCCCATCAAGTTTTCCTTTCCTTTTGGCGGGAAGAGTTTATCACATGTTTCCTGACTGTCCTGTGGGCTGCTTGCCATCTAATTCAAACTTCCTGCAGACATTGCTTCAGTTTAACTTGTGCTTATTGAAGGCACTGGGGTGCTACAGAAAAATAAGTTAGAGTAGTGAGGCAAGGGGCTCTTGAGTTGTTCATATCTGGTGGGAGAAACAGTTGAAATAAACATCTACTTTTAATATAATGAGATGAAGATGTCAGTGAATTTGAGGGTAAGATCCCCATTTACAGCATGATTGTTTCAGTTCAGGGAGACATGGGGACACTTACCAAGGCTGCTTCCTCCCGAATGTGCATGGTTCTCACTGTTTAACAGTGGGAGGCCTAGATGTGTAGACAGAATGTAAGCAATCCCCAATTCCTACTTCCTGTGACAGCAGTAACCCAGCTGAGTTTTGTTAATTTTTTTCCCTCTTCACAGGTTTTAACGTTCTTGTGTCCTTGTCCACTCATATTCCATTCGAGCAAGCTTCCTGCCTCTGAAATACACCTTTCCCTTCAATTATGATGGAAGGGCTGGAGCGCTTCTTGGCTGAAGCCAACCACTCCACCTCTATTGCAGAGCTCATCCTCTGTACTTCTCTCCATCAGTGACTTCCCTCTCACCTGTTTCTCCATCTCTGTCTCTTGTAAACATCAGAATTTAAGCAGGACCAGGTCTCTTCCATCTCAGACAAGTTTTCATTTAGCACTGCTCCCTCCCCTTCCTTCCATCCCTGTTTAGTCTTTGCTTCGTCCCTTCTCCCTTCAAAGCCTGATCTTAGAGGACTGGTCTGTATTCATTATGTCTGTTGCCTCACCTCCTAATCAGTCTTAATCCACATGGAACTTGTTTTTCGCCACCATTTCCAAAGATCTTCAGTGGGCTAAATCCAAGGTGTTTTTTTTCTGTCTTTCTCTTACTTGCCCAGCAGCACTTGGCCTCACTCCTCATTCTCTCCCTTGGGAAGCATCCTTGTCCTTTGGTGTCACTGTACTTTCCTTGTTTCCCCCCAGTTCCTCTGGCTGCTGCTTCTTAGTCTTTCTTGTGGGCACTCTTTTCTCTGCTCCTCCCTCAAGGCTTCTGTCCTAGGACGGCTTCTCTTCCTGGCTGTCCCTGGGCTATGTCACTCTCATCTACAACTTCTGTTGCCTTCTGTGTTCTAATGATGTTCTGATCTATGTGTCCACTCATTATCAGTGAGGACCTTTGGGCTCATGTGCCTGCTGAACATCCCTCTTAGATATGTCATAATGTGTCACACTTGACATTTCCAAATTGAATTCATCACCACCCCAAACCCATCCCCAGTGTCCCCTGTCTTTGTGGATGGCACCACCGTCTAGTCAGTAATACACACCAGGAAACTTGACTCTGCTCTCTCTTTAACCCCTATATTCATTTAATTATCATGTCTTACAAATTCATTTTCATAAATCCCCAAATTCCTTAAATTTGTCCAGTTCTTTTTATCCCTGTTGCCCTCATTCATTCATTTATTCATTCAGTCATTCATTAATTTTTTTAACAGAGACTCACTGGGGTCTGCTCTGTGTCATGTTAAATACTGAGGATGTGGTGGTGAGAAAGACTGACCTGTTCTTTTCTTCTTACCAAGCTTGCAGTCTGGGAGGGAAAATGAATATCAAGCAAGTGCTGATATAATCAAAAACAATAACTCATTTCACCATCCTTTTTGCCTAAAATTCTGCAGCCTTCCTGCTCGGCATCCTTGCCCCCAGACTTGCCCCCTGTCCATCCATATGCCCTACTGTGCTGGAGTGGTCTTTCAAAAGTGCTGATTTTATCATATTGCTGCTTCTACTTGCCCTGTGGCTCTTCACATTTCTTAAAATAAATTCAAAATTGACTTCACCTTGGTTTTGTAGTTTAAAAAATGAACCAATTTTCAGTATGTTGCTCTATAGTAAGACATATAGCTATCACATAGGCTCGAATACACAGATGAGCTTTACACTTGCCTTTTACACCAGTAGATCCATAAAGGAGAACAAATTATAACTGGGAGCTTGCTTGGTGATCTTGGAATTAGAGCAAGGGCACTTAATTCTGCATTTAAAATGTTAAATGACATTAAGCTAAGCTGGCCTGAGGCATCCATCTCCATAATTGTGGCGCCTGCACAAAGGGAATGCAGAACTTGAAGTACTTTGGCCCAGACCTGCGTCCCCTGGATGGACACTCCTTTCTCTCTCCTTTTTTCGCTGCCCAGCACCAATTCTGATTGACACATTCTTTCTTTGGAGTGCCTTTAGCCAAGCTTTGCTCAAGCCTGGGAGCTTGTCAGATTCTTTAAAGTGATTTTGCACATCTTTTCTCTGAAATGCATTAATTTCAATGCATAGAATTTTATTAGTAAGCAGTTTTTTTAAGTAATATTTGAACATGATAAAAAATTCCAGTGGTACAAGGAGTATATCATGAAAAGTTAGTTTCACTCTAAGTAACCCTCTATTCCATCCTTCCTTCAGCCTCATTTCCAGTAGCCACCTTTGATTTTAGTTTGTGTGTCTGCCTCTAGAAATAGTCTACTTACATGAATATGTATGTGTCTTTGGTGTTTGTACACAATGAGGGCATGTAAATACATGCATATATGCCCTCCATTTATAACTTTAACTATACCCACTGTTCTGCATCTTGGTGTATGTGGTTTTTTGTTTTTGTTTTTTACTAAACAATATATCTTAAAAATGTTTCTGTATCAACATATGTACCTCAACTTTTTTTTTTTTCCATAGCCAGGCAGTACAGTAATTGAATCAATTATGTTTACCACCCTCCTTTGGAATGGCCTTGTGTGCAAGTTCTTGCACACGTGCGGGATTTTATCTGTAGGAAAACTTCCTAGAACTTGAATTGCAGGGACATTTGCAAGACATTTGTGATTTTGATAGATAGTGCCAGGTTGTCCTGCAAGACGACCATATCATGTTATACTCCGACTCTAACTGGAGGTGCCTGTTTTTCTACAGCTAAGCCAATACTATTTGCTATCAAACCTTTTGACCTCTGTCACCATATTCCTGGGAAATAGAATCTCACCATTGTTTACTTCGCAATCCTGTAATTATGATGCAGGTTGAAAGTCTTTTTGTATGTACGTAAGTCATTTGTATTTCTTTTTCAGTGAACTCTGTTGTCATATCTCTTAGCCCCCTTTTTTTTTTCTGTTGAGTTGGTGGCCTTTTCAATAATAAAATCTGTTTAACAATGAAAAGATTTATACTTTTCCTACTGTTTTGCCTGTCTTCTGGCACCGAGTATGGTGTTTTCTCATTCTCCTCCTCACCTTCCCCTCTTCTTCTTCTTGTAACACAGAGTTACATTTTTTTGTAGTAAAATTCATTATTTTCTTTACCGCTCTTATGTCATAAATGTGGTTGAGAAGAGTCTTCTCTCTAAGAGTATAAAATAAGTCTCATATTTTCTTTGACTACTATTGGACTATTTCAGGCTTTTGTATTTAAAGCTTTGTTCCATCTGGACTTTTAAAATGTAAGGAGTTTTATTTTATTATATTATATTACAAATTCTTTTATTGTTTTTCCAGGATAGACAATCAGCCAGTCATGTCTTGACTCCATTGACTATGTAGTTCAACCTTCCTCTCACTAACTTAAAAATAAATTTGTCTTTATACGAAGACCACCTTTGTATGTGAGCCTGTTTTAGGATCTATCCTGGTCTGATAACCAGTCTGTTTACATGCCAGCACTAAACTTTTTATCTCCTAAAGCTTCATATTATTATTTTTTTCTACTTCAAGTAGTTAAGTAGTTTGAGTATTAGCCTTGCATGATAATTTTTCCATATGAATTTTAGGAATTGCTTACCTAGCTCCATCCACATTATATAGGTGTTTTAAATTAAAATAGCACTACATTTACGTATTTAAACAAGTCTTAACAGGTCTTAACAGCCCTGCATCCTCAAGTTCAAACCTCTAGCCTCATTTCTTGTTTCTCTTTTTCTTCAGTGGATGGCACAGCCACTCTGTGCTTTCAGCTCCCCTTCTGAGCTGTACTGTCACCTGTCCCCCTGGGCTTCATGCTGGCCATCCCTTCTTCTTGGAGCCCCGTTTCCTGGACTAGTTTCTGGCTAACTTCCTCTGCCTCCCTGTTTCTGGGCTCTGTCTTTGCTGTGTGCTCTTATATCTAATTGCCCCCTGTATCTACCAATCCCAGCACAGGTAACAGCACAGTAAATGCATGGCTGGCTGCTTGTCTGTAGACACTGGTAGAATATAAACCGCATGAAGGCAGGGACTATGTGGATCTTGCTTACTGCTCTTGTGCAGCACCTGGTACAATGAACTAGATCTCCATGTTATACACACACACATGGATACACCCTACCCCCCACATTCCTCTTCAAATATATCATGTAGAATGCCAAGTAAGAGTATTTATTAGTAGTTGTTCGGGTCTCAATATGCAAATTTCTGGCCCTGGCTGGTGTGGCTCAGTTGGTTGGAAAGTTGTCCATAAACAAAAAGGTCTCAGGGGTTCGGGTGTATGTACCGGAGGCAACCAGTTGATGTTTCTCTCTCATCAATGTTCCTCTCCCTCTGTCTCTCCCTTCCTTTCTTTCTCTAAAATCAATAAGCATGTCCTCAGGCGAGGATGAAAGAAAAGGAACAAACAATATGCAAATTTCTAGACATGACTTTTACAAAGTCATTGAGGTAAGATGTTTCTTTAAATAAATAACTTTCATGGAATTAAATAGCACAACATCGGTTCACGTGCAGTAGGAAATCAGTTCACCGTAGAGACACGGCCTAGCTGGAGAGGAAGAATGACAAAGCTTTGATGAGCCGGCTGATTCTGTATCCAGGGCGGAGGGGCAGGGAGAGATGGGAGGATGAGGGCAAGCAGCCGAGATGCATGCAAGGCCGGCTCAGCAACGGAGGGGGATCTGGGGAAAAAGAATCATTCCAGGGACATCTGATTCCAGCGAACAAATCGGTCTGATGAGAAGGAGCTGTGCCTTTTCTGTTGTGTAATAGCTAGTAATGGAGATCCCCGTGGATCAATTTCAGTTTTCCCTGTGACTGCATTTATGGTGCTCACTTAAAAAGCAATTCTGGTGTGAGACTTCAGATGTGATTTATCCTTCTTGTAGTATGGATCGTAGAGACTGTTCATTTTTCTTAAAGAACGGCAGACATCCGGAGTATAAAAAGATAGTGTGTAATGTACCATCTGATGCATGTACTTTTGTGCCTTTGCAATCAAAGTGCATTGGGCTGATCCTATGAATGTTTCATGGGGCTTCCTTTGTACTTATAATAATAGCAACATTATCAAGCATCTTATAAATTTTGATACTTGTTTGGAAACTGATCATAGAATAACTGATAGGCATGAGATCAGAGGGCTTTTAAAAATAGAATGGGGATATATATAGGTGAACAGATTGCACTGAATAATCCAAAAAGATAATTCTCCCTTGAGATAAATAACATCCATTTATTTATGTTTACATAGTGTAATATGTTTATAATATACATGCAAATAAAAGTAGTGTAGACTCCATATATATTTTGAAAGTTAACCTTTAAAAAAAGAATGGGCATTATGGATCCAACATATGATGTTTAACTCTGAGGCGAAATGTCTTATTTTTAGTTGAGTCATTGGCTCTCATGGTAAGCCTAACCCTCTGGGATTTAACTCCTTAGCCATCTTGTTTATTCTTTAAGGGAATTGCTCTCTCACCAATAAGAAGTGTCTTCTGGAGTATAACTGCCTGGCACCTTGAGGATGCTGTTGTGCTTTTTGTGTACCCCAGCTTGGCCGAGAATGCACTCTGTCCATTACTCTCCTTTCACTGTGTTTTACACCTGTTCGTGTACGGCTCTAGGGTTAGAGATCTTTGTTGACAAGTCATTTCAGGAGAGCTGAAATGCAGGGCAGGAGTGGACTGTTGATGCGTGCATGTGTGGATTGGTCGATCGATCGGTTCATTCATTTATTTAGTCAATTAGTTAATGAACAAGTATATTTTGAACATGTCCTCCCACCAGGCACTTTTCTGGGTCCTGGGTAACAAGACTTAGGCCAGCTCCTACCACTTGTATGGTCTGTTGAAGGGCACCAGCAGAGGTCCTCAGCCAGCTCACTGCTCTCTCCCAGTGGTGTGGACAATCCATCCTGCAGGTCCAAACTCCATCAACACCACCAAAGACAGCAGCTGGGACCTCCCTCATCCCCTGCACCGTTGTGCCTAAGGACATGCATCTCCGTAGCAAGGCACATCCTCAAGATGACAGATCCATAGAAAAAGCTCACGTAGGCCCTGAGAGAGGGCTCAGGGTCTTTGCACAGGCAATTCTGGGATCCTACTAGGTTAAGAAGAAAGGTGTCATTTCCAGGTAGAAGCGTCCTCTTGGACTTGGGGCTCCTCACCTCATATAGAGGAACTTGGCTGTAGAAGAACCAGAGTGAGGACCTGTAACTTGCCTGAGCCCACTGCCCAGAGCTAAGGGCCAAGGGACAAGGCTGTTTGGGTCTCTGCCTTGTAGCTGGTCTCTGCATCATGGCAGTGTTAGGCTCTGATGGTGCTTTGTAAGTGCAAGGCTTGCACCATGGGCACATGCAGTGGGGCAGCCAGGCTCTCCACGCTGGTCCCACCATGGTTCCACTGACTTGTATCACAGACAACGAGTGGTGGTCTCACAGGCACAGACTGACCAGCAAAGCATAGATTTGTAAATGGGTGAACATCAGTGGCTACTAACTTCTGCCTTTCTCACTTCCCTTTACAAGTTTTTTAGTACCCTGAAAGGTCTAGATCTGAATGTAGTAGTTTAAGAATCTGCTCATTATGGCTGAATATATATACACACACAGACACAGAGGGTCTGACACAAATAACGCCCCCTTTTTATTAGAAAATCTTTTATTACAAAATCATAATCATGTAATTTTGTAACATAACAACATCATACTCAAGCACACCATATGACATTTTAGGTGAAATGTTCAAATTAAAATTCTAAATTATTATACCTGTATTATTACCCTAACAACCACACTCATGGAAGTATTACTTCTGCTGGACACTGTATGTATTTACTGGCACTGTAGGAGGATCCTGGGATTGTGAAAACTGTGCCTGAAAGTTTCTTTCCTTATTGTTTTCTGAATTGAAAAAGTCCCTGAACATGCCAATTGTTGTGTATTGACACAGTTTTTCATTTTCTTGCGGTGTTCTGCAGCAGAGTGACACAGGCTATGGAGCAGGATTACTTGGTGGATCTGAAGCTGGTTCAGGCCCTGCTACCTGAGACTGATTATTAAAGCTCTCTGTGTTGCACTTTCCCCATCTATAGAAGGGGAAAGTAATAGAACATTTCTTTTTGGGTTTCCGTGCGGTTAAAATGAGTTGATGCACATAAAATGTTTGCACCAGTGCCTAACACATAGTAAGAACTTGACTGCTAATTTTTGTGTGTCTGTCCTAATCATATTTGATGGAGAGTAGACTGTGGGGCTGGACAAGGATGGAATAGCAAAAGAATCTGCCTTGAGTGTGGCACTGGACAAGTGTGGGGGTTAAGGGGACAGATGTGCAGGGGGTTGGTTCCCTTTATTGAAGTCTTGGTATGCCCTTTGCTTGTTGGCATACGACTCTCATCTTGTGGGGTCTGGTATGCTCAGCTGACTGAGATATTGACCATTGGTGTGTTGAGCAATCATGGGTCAAATTCAGCCACTATTATGCAGGTCATGGTCTTGTTTTGCCACTTTTTGTTCGATAGTCCTGATCCATTTTATTTATTAGATTGTTTACAATGGTTCTCCTGGACTTCAGAGGTTACTGGTCAGTTTGTACTCCATTGTCTCTTTTAACTGTCATTGCCACTCTTTAATTGCAAGGCCTTTACAAATACGTCTTTTTAAAAAAATTGTGCTAAAATACATGTAACATGAAATTTACCATCTCAACCAGTTTTTACCTGTATGACTCAGTGGTATTAAGTACATCAAAATTGTGCCACCAACACCACTGTCTATTTCCAGAACTCTTTTTATTTTGCAAAACTGAAACCATGTCCATTAAACCAGCGATTTTCAACCAGTTTGCCACAGACTGTTCAAAACACCCAATAGCTGACTGTTCAGGCAGGGGCACCGCCCTCTTTTCCCGGAGATTATCAAATAAAAGATGACAACACGACAGCAGCTGTGTGGTGTGCAGGAATCAAAATTAGAGCTACTTCTGTGAGATTGAAAAACTGTAGTTGTTGGCTTGGCGCAGAATTTAGTAATTAGTTGACACGTGCCGTGAGGTGAAAAAGGTTGGAAATCCCTGCCTTAAACAACCCCCCTCCCGGCAACCTCCCATTCTACTTTCTGTCTCTGTGAATTTGACTATTCTAGGAACCTCAAAAATATGTCTTTCTGAATAATGATATACCTTGAATTACGAGTGTTTATAAAAGATTTGTTCAGGATTTTTAAAATTCACTCACACTCCCCTTCTGCAGAACAGCTTTTCTTTACCGTGGCCTTACATAAGCACTTAGGACTGGGATCTTCTTCCACCAGCGTCTTTGCAGTTTAAATTACGAAGGTAATCGCTGAGCTATAAAAGTGACTGAAGGTTAACATGTGACATGGAACCAGGGAAATCAACTTCGAAGGGTTCCTCCTGTTCCAGCGCTCTCTTTACTCCCACCACCTAGAAGTGCTTGCTGAAAAATTGTGCCCAAATCAAAAGAGACCTTCCAGACACCCTAAAATTTTACCACTGGAATCGTCCTTTTTTCTTGACACTACGCCCAATGCTCATTTTTCTCTGTGCCATGCTTGATCTGTCCTGAAGTTGGAGCAGAAATATTAGTTCCCCAAACCCTCTTCGTATGGAATGATTTGACCAGACCAGAGGCTGAGCTCTCATAACTGTGCTCTGCTGTGATCAGTGCTGACTTGAATGCTCCTTAGACTTCTCAGTGCCTGGGCTAGTCCTTGGGAGTTCTTTTTCACTAGACATAAGGGAAACAGTGATCGATCTGAAATAACAGGGAAAGAGGAAGACTTTTTTTTTTAGAAAAGATAATTTATATGTTGCATTGGAGTCACAAGAAAATTTCACTTTTTTACACCCATTTACTCTAAAACACCAACAAATCATGGATGAAATGATGTACTAGCTCATTTCTTGAAAACAAGTATAATTCTATAGTACAAGCATGTGAATCATAATGGCCACTGAATCTGTACTGAACAAGTAGTAGAAATGTTATCATTAATCAATTTCACATCAGTATTTGAATAACTGATGATAAGTATTTTATATAGTAAGGTTAATAAGGTGAAAATGAGAGGGAGGGAGGGAATGAGGAGTAAAAGAAGAGGGGGCACGAGCTCCAGCTCGCTCTAAGGGCCAACACAGTCGCTGGGGCCGCGTGCAGCAGCTGTGTTCCACTGCCTGGCTGTGGAAAGAGAAGCTCCTTATGAAGAAGGAGAATGTCTACTAATTCCACAGGAACAGGGCTTTGTCCACCACTGTGTTCTGAAAGGAGTTTTTTTTTTTTTTTTTTTTCAGGGACAATGAGTGATGTAATTCACAGCTTTTATGAAAAATGCCGAAGTAGATTTTATTTCTTCTTACATAGGAGGCCAGTGAAAGGTGGGGAAAGTGACAAGGACCTCAATTCTGCAAGGAGGCAAAAGGGGTTGGAGAATTTAATCTCCCAGTGCGGTGTTTGCAAAAGGATACAACCACAGGATCTTATTCTCCTGTCCCCACCTACCCTTTGCTTAGCCAGGCTTTGCTAGAAGCTGAACTGTACATGATTTGAAGTTGTTCCTTCTGACCAGAGCCTGGAAAATTTTAATCTCCGTTGCTGGTTAAGGCCAGATCCAATCTTTTTGGAACTCAGACAACCAGATGGTTGGGCTTACATCCTTTTAGGAAGATCAAGCCGCCTGGCATGCGTGCTCATCCAGGTGGAAGCTACCCAGTCAGCGGATGAAGATGAGCTGTGGAGGGACCAGCGGGCAGACCCAGGCTTGCAGGGGAAGCAGCCCTTTGCCCCAGAATGTGGACAGATGCTCAACTGACACTGCAGAGTTCCACTCACAGGGCACAGCAGGGATGGTTTTTGCCTAGAAGTTGTAAGGAGCAGGTGTGACTGGGCCGCTTTCCAACCCAAGGAGAGCCCTCTCAGGATCCCAGGTGCTGCCAGCCCTGAGAGGGATGACCCCTTGTGGGCCTGCAGGATGAATTAGCAGCAGAGTACACCGAAGGTCGCCCACTGAGCGGACTTGCTTTTGTGGTGGTTTCATATTGACTGATGTTAGAGGACACCTGCCCAAAATAAAAATGTTGGCTTAAATATAGCTTACGGCTGTGTCTTGACAATGGCTGAGTATCAGCACCATTTCCGTCCTGGCTCTGCATCTAATACAGTGGAACAGTGTCATGACACATGTTACTTGATGCTCATTTGCTCTTTTAGGTGATTGTGACCTATTCAAAGGTCTGAGACCTAAATGTGAAGTACATAATGGTATTAAGCAAATTAGTTAGGAGGAAAACAATTTTTTTAGATTTAATATATTTATTTTTAGAGAGAGGGAAAAGGAGGGAGAAAGAGAAGGAGAAAAACATCAATGTGTGGTTGCCTTTCAAGTGCCCCCTACTGGGGACCTGGTCTGCATGTGCCCTGACTGGGAATCAAACCGGGGCCACCCTTTGGTTCGCAGGCTGGGACTCAATCCGCTGAGCCACACCAGCCAAGGCTTTTAATTTTTTTAAGATTTTATTTATTTATTTTTGGAGAGAGGGGAAGGGAGGGAGAAAAAGAGGGGGAGAAACATTGATGTGCGAGAGATGATCAGTTGCCTCTTGCACACCTCCCGCTGGGGACCTGGCCTGCAACCCAAGCATGTGCTCTGGCTGGGAATGAACCGGTGACCTTTCATTTCATAGGCCGGCACTCAATCCACTGAGCCACACCAGCCAGGACAGAAAACAATTTATTTCTTGTCAGGAAAAAAACACATCCCTTTTTCCTCCTGGGTATTTATTTACCAGTGTCCCAAGTATAAAATTATACTTGGGTATGTCTATGTCCGTTTTAGTTTTTAACAACAGAGGAACTTTCTGAAGGTTCCTGAACAGATAGAAGTAGCTTCTTTTAAAAAGTGATGTATTTTTATTGTGGTCTGTGTGTCAGTTTGATGTGATGAGACTTCTTTTCGGGATCTCTGTGCATGGAGATGACCTGTCAACGTAGGAGAATAGTTGGAGCACTTGAAGTCTCAGAGGAAATTACAAGCAAGAATTATGTCAGGTGTCATAAAATCTTTGCACGGGCCAGTGAAATAGCTGAGGTCGGTTGGGACTGTTACCAACTGGAGATGTGCCCCGGCCCCCCAGGGACAGTGTCACTCGGCTCCTCCTGCCTGTTGCCAGGAAGAAGTGCTGGTCCAGTTTGGCAGACCTCCTGTTTTTTAAGAAAATATGGAAATTCATATTTCTGAAATGTGAAATCATTTTATTTTGAAAATTTGGTGGCTAATAAGAAAATCTAGAAAAATAAAGGGTCCTGTGTTGTCTAGATATGGGTCACATGCTGTTGCTGTAACTTCTGGTCTCCTAGTTTATAAGGGTTACAAACCACATTATCCATAGGCTGAGGTCCAATCCTAAGTCTGCAAGGGAGGCTGTTGCTAAATTTAAGTCAAACGAAACTTACATTTTCCCAGTGAAGACAGATGTGTTTTATGTTGAAAGCCAGATTTAAGGTCTTTTTTAATAATTAATTTATCTGGTCACAAATTGTAATGTTTCTCCTTGGGAATCACCTTGTTCACAGAGGTGGGTAAGAAAAAGCTATGTAAATATTCAGAGAGAAATCTAGAGTGTAATTTTTTTCTGTACAATATCTTGCTGAAGATTTCTTGTAATTTGTGTACTGAAGGGAACTGAAATATTACCAAGTCCAGATTTTCTCTTTCTCAGATGTGGACCCTGGAGGCAGAGTGCGAGTGAGCTCGCCATTTAGTCAGTGACAAGCCAGCCTTTGAGCCTTGGTCTTCTGCTCATTATTAATAATAATTAGCATTAACTGAGGTCCCCAACTGTGCTAAGGCAGTTCCCGAATTTTTCCAAGAACCCTGTGGGACAGTTACTGTTGTTATTCTACTTTATAGACAAGTCAATTGAGGCATAGGGGCTTGCCTTAGGTCACAAAGCTGGTAAGAGGTGAAGCTAGGAGAGTGTGTCTCTTTCCCTCACACTCTACCACTTATTCTTAAATCCGCAGGGTACTAGGGCTATCCTGGAAGCTGCAGTGCTCAGAGCTTAGCATTGTAGAAGATCTGAAGAATGCTTTTCATTTGTCTCCTCTTACAGATCTATGTAGATACAGTACACAAGAGCATCCTGTAAAATATCCTCATTCCTTTTCACTGGCTATTGATTTTAGGCCATGATTATTCATGAAATGCACTTTGCAGAAATTTTAGAAATTATTCCTTGTGGAAGGTGCTGGATCGACAAGTCCACACAGTCCTAGTGGTGTGGTACAGAGGCTAGGAGCTCAGAAATCGAGGCCGGTAGGTCTGGTTCAGATCCTGTTTTGGCAGCTATGTGAACTGGGGGAAGTGACTTGGCATAGATGGGCCTCAGTTTTCTCTTTCAAAAAGTGGAAACAATCATAGTGCTCTCCTGGTAGCTTTGGTGTGTTAAAGGAGACAATTCCCGGGTTCTCCAGTGCCTGGCATATAGTGTGCACTCTACAGAAAAAAATTAGTGATGCTACTTTGTGCTAATGGCCAAAGAAAAAGTGGAAGTGCTGATGCTAACCAGCATGTCCCAGCAGGCTGTTCAAACTCAGATTTTGAGCATGCCCTTTTGGTGTTCTCCACATTCATGTCTTCATAGTTGGGGTGGCATAGCCTGTCTTAAGAATGGGGTGATACATGGAGAAATTCCTATCCTGAGTCCTGAAATGCTTTGGCTTTCATAACTCTTTCTCAGCGTTTTGCTGAGAAACTAAAGCTGTTTAGTTGTGGACTCAGGGAACAAAAGCTTTCTTGTTGTTGTTGTCTTAAGGAATTATTATATTCCCTGTGACGGAAATCCTATGGCCGAGAGCATCCTACTAGAGCTGAAGTGCCTCACCCTGTGGGGGTGAGCCTGGGCACATATCGCAATCTCTTGTGACGTTTAAGCGCTGGCTACCTCTGGTAGCTTATTTGTCTATTTGGTGGCGGGAGTGGGCGTGGCCAAGGCCGCAGGAAGTGATTCCATTTTGAAGAGTGGCCGTCAGATACATTCAGTACTGTTTCCATTTCTTTTCACTGTATTACCCAAGTACAGTTCAGGTAACAAAGTTAAACTAAAGAGAAATTTTATTTTAGAGAAATACTGCTGTTAAGCTAATATACACAGAGAAAAAGGTGCATTAGAAACCACTCTTTGTTACTTGGGCAGATTACCTGGAGGAATTATTTGATAGGTTGTTACAGCCAGGGGGAAATCTCTTGAAATGGAATGAGTACCCTTTCCAGGAACCTATCATTCAAAAATGTTTCTGTTAATTCTTCCTAAAATTACTTCTCTTCTCTTCCAAAAGATCACCAGTAAGCTTTTTGGTAAGCCTGAGGAGAGGAAATTCTTTACCCTCAAGGAAATGTTTTAGTGAAGGTCCTCAATGTCAAGGTGAGACTAGAGAAGCTTTGGTGACAATACAAAATAAAATTGCAGATAGTAGAGACTTCGCTTAGGCTCATATTCTTTATCTTTTGACTTCCTGGCCTCTCTTCAAGGCCTGAGCTCCATTTAAGCCTTCCCTGACCTGCCTAGTCATATCTCGTCATTCCTTTCATGGTGGCCCCACCTTCCAGGTGCTTGTATCTCTTCTTGGAACCTTCTCTTCTGTGCTCATCAAACGCCATGGCAGCGAGCACTGTCCCCAGACAGCATCACCTCCGTCAAGGTTACAAACCACAGACAGACATGAAGAGGCTTGGAGGCTATTTCTAAGCTTAACATTCCCGAGACTGAGGGAATTGGTGGCAAATAAATGCTCATTTTCCAAAGACAATGAGACTTTATATTTAAAAAAATAAATAAGTGGTGTGAATGTGTTGCATGCACATGATCTAAAATCACTCCTAGATTGGACACATTTTGCTGTCAGAATTGGCTCGCTCCCCTCCTGTTACTGTCTATCCTTGTTTTCTGCCTGACGCAGGAAGTTATTCTCCATGATCACCATTTTCATTTAGTCCTTACTGTGCATCTTTCACGCACATGTGTGTATGTAGCTGGTCTTTCCACTGGGATAATAAAAAGCTCCAGTGGAGGATGCTTAGATATGTTTGATCAGCCAGCATTCGTGAGAATCAGCCCTCCAAGTGCATGAGGGGAGACGAATAAAACCCTTTCACTTGAAGAATTATCTGTGCATTTGGGGAGTCAGATTGGTTCCTAGAAAAATACAAATGTGGGTACAGAGAGTATCTCCATTTCTTCTAATTCTTACTTACGAAGTTAAAATGTATGATAAATGCTAAAAAAAAAAAAAGCTTGCCAAATGTTGGAATAAAAATGTTGTTATTGGAAAGAACCTTTTTGAGGGGTGCACAGAAATCAAGCAATGTTTCAGACTTGCAGGGCCCCAGGATCCATTCAGATGAACTCACTGAGAAGTGCCTTAAGTAAAGAATCCAACTTTTAGGGCAGTAGGGAGTGGTCTGGGATGCAGTAAAAGTGAAAAACAACACGTAATAATATGAGGCCCAACCTAGACTCCTATATATGAATTCAAGAATGTAGGAGGGCATATTAGGGCAGAACAGGGTGGTTGATGGCCAAGAATGATTCCATACAGATTGCTGACAGAGGGGTGGGCCAGAGGGACTGGGAGTCCCGGGAGCTGAGTAAGAGGAATTCTTATGGAGTACCAAATTAAATAAATCCAAATTCACAGAGTCTCCTTGTCACTATTCAAAGTGCTATCTTTCTAAAATGGAATGAAGGAAATCTCTGCAGGTTAGAATGGCAGAAGCCTGGTTTTCTGTGAAGATTCAAACTCTGCTGAGCTCATGAGGTTCTTATCAGACAAGCGCTGAGACATGGGCTCTGGGGGGCGGGGTGGTGGCTTGTGTCTTAAAACCCCTGGTGCCTAAGCTTCCCAGGACAGTGGGCGCAGATCAGAGGAGTCAGGGGCTGTCATGGAGAAAAGGCTTTTGAGAAAGGCCTGTGCCAAAGTGTTGGGTCTTCCCATTGCTTCCTGGGGAATGAAACCATTCTTGGAGATGTATTTTATTAAGCAAAGTTTGACTCAGTGAAGAGCCCTCAGAGTTTACTGTAACTGGAGTGATGGAAAATGGTGTTCAGGGCGGGAGGGGGGAAAGCCTGTTGGTGTACCTTTCTCTTGTCTGCCCAGGCCTGGCTCTGCCTGTCACCTCCTTGACCCTGCGTTGGCCTCTGAGCAGTGGCAATGAGATGGGAGAATGCAGAAGACCTGGTGTTGTCGTGATTCCCCTGGAGGCAGGCAGAGATCACCAGTAGGGGGCAGCCTAGCATGCTCCTTAGTCTTCTGGCTCCTGTGGAGAGGCTCTGGGACAGGGAGCAGCTTTTAGACTTGTTTTTGGATGGTCGAGGGAACTAGAACTTGAACCCCGGTGCATTTTTCCACTGAGTAACTGAAAAGCCCTGGAGTTCAGCTTCCCTGCAGTCATTTCACTTCTATGCCTTTCTCTGTCTCCCCTCGTCTCTCCCCCTTCTTAAATTTTTAAAATTCAAAAAATATGACGTAACAATGACTTCACATATTTGTATCCAGAACTGACACTTTAACATTTTGGTCTGCTTTGTCATGAGTCTTTTCTCCTTTAATAAAAGAATTAGTTTAGTAGTTTAATAAAATAAATACTTTAACAGTTTGTTCTTTATCCCAGACCCATTCTGCTTTCTTGAGGTGAGCTTACTTGCAATCTTTTCATACTTTACATATGTACTAGATTATGAACATCGTGTGGTTGTTTTCTGTGTAGTTTTAAAAAAGTGAGACGAACACTCATCGACACAGATGACAGGATGGTGGCACCAGAGGGAAGGGGTGTGCGGGGAGGTAGTGAAGGGTAAAGGGGTCACATGCGTGACAGGAGACTTGACTTTGAGTGCTGAACACGATGCTATATAAAGGTCATGGACTCTAGAATCATGTACTTGAGACTATACAATTTCATTCACCAATGCCACCCCAATACATTTAATAAGTTTTCAAAGAAAGTTTGCACAGATTGTTTTATATTATATGTATGTATTAGTATGCAATTGGGCTTATTTTTTTCTCTTTGACATGAAGTTCTCTTTCTCTCAAATATAAAGATCTGCTTCAATGCAAATTATGTATTTAACACATCTTAATTTTTTTGTTTCTTTAAAAAAAATTAAATTTATTAAGGTAAAATTGGTTAATAACATAACATAAATTCAGGAGTACTACGTAATTTGATATCTGTGTATTCTACTGTGTGCTCACCACCCAAATCTAGTTTCTTTCTGTTACCTTATATTCGACCCCTTTACCCAGTTCACTGTCTCCTTACTTCTCTTCCCCTGTGGTAACCACAGTTCCGACTACGAGTTTGATTTTGTATGTTTTGTTAGTTTGTTACTTTTTTGTTTTATATTCCACATATGAGTGAAATCATAAAGTTTTCATCTTTCTCCGTCTGACTTATTCCACTTAGCATAATACCCTCAAGGTCCATCCATGTCACAAATGGCGAGATTTCATTCTTTTATGTGGCTGAGTAGTTTATCTATACACTTGGGTTGTTCTCAACTTTTGATTTTGACTGTAAATACAGTAAATATTCTTGTATATGTCTCCTTGTGTGCCTGTGTGGGAATTCCTCTTGGGTGAATACCTGGAAATGGAATTGCTGGGCCATGAAGTGTGCCGATCTATTATTTTCCAGGATACTGGCAAATTGCCCTTCAAAGCGGTTGTACCAATTTAATACTCCCTCCAACAGTGTAAGAGAAATTCTTCACATCCTTAGAAATGTTTTATATTGTCCATCTTTAAACATTTTGTCACTCCAACATGGGAGGAACGATACATCGTTATTTAATTTGCATTTCAGATTCTTTGTAGGGTGAGCAGCTTCTCATGTTTCTTGGCCATTGCGGTTTCCTCTTTGTGAATCGTCTGTCATTACCGTTACTGACTTCCTTTCTAGTTCTATGATTCCTCAATGGTAGCTAAGAGGAGTCCCTTACAGGGTAGATTTCATGACCAGCAGCTATCTCGTGGGCGCCTCTGCAGATGGTAACTTAGATGGAGGGGAATTCCTGACATCTGGGAGGACACTTGCCAAGCTTTTAATCTAGTTCTTCTGTTGGTTTTTCCATTTTGAAGGGAGAAAAATTCATTACTTATCTAGGAAATTTCTGTCTCCACAGTGGAAGAGTATTCTCTAGTGACCATTCCTTTTTCATAGTTTTATATGCTTCTTTTGATGGTGTCCCACAAAATTGCCTGTCTAGTCTGAGGTCCAAGAACAGTTATGCTTTGCTTACTGTCTGATTTATTTTTATCTCGTGAACACTATGAAATAACCACTGACCAAATTTATTTCCCATTTCTTTTTTTTCTTGGGCGTTGGTGACTAGAAAGCCTAGAAATAAGCTTGTGGCTTTTTTTTCTAACAAGTGTACACACTTTGGAGCCTAATTCCTAGCTCCATTGATGTCTCTGCCCTTGCTTTTCTTTCTTCGATGCCTTTCTTATTTATTTATGTATTTATTTATTATATATTATTTATTAATCCTCACCTGAGGATATGTTTGTTGATTTTAGAAGGGGGGGGAGAGAGAAACATTGATGTTTGATGAGGAGGTTGAAGAAACCTCCTTCGGTTACCTCTCATATGTGTCCTGACCTAGAATCGAACCTGCAGCCTTTTGGTGTGCAGAACGATGCTCCAACCAACTGAGCCACCCTGCCAGGGCTGTCAGGCCTTCCATTTTCATGTGGCCTAGCTTGTTGTAGTTTAGTGAGTACAACTGAGGAGTTTATGAATTAAAGATCTCCTGAAAAGTGAAATAAAAATAAAATAAAGGGCATAATTAAGTAAAAGATAAACGCTCTGTGCCATAGTTGAGTAGGTGTGATTGCATGTCAGGCCCTGTCATAAGCATGGAGGACGCAGTGATGTCCAGGCAAAGAGAGGCGATGTTGTCAGACGCTGATGGCCACCACGCTAGCTCAGCTGCAAGCCGTGGGCGGGCCTCCTGAAAGTCCTGCTTGTAACCCCAAGTGAAACATTACCTGCATTATTTACCCTTTCTTTTTTTTTACTGGTTTCATAAAAATGCATTAAAATTCAGGGCTCTCTGGAGTGCAGTTCTTACTGGGAGATAATTTAGAAGGAGGTAGTCACATGGTCTCTGTTGAAAATGTTAATGGAATGAAAGTCTTGGAAAATATCTAACGTGTGATAATTTTGAAGCATTTCATAAAAACTCTTGATGTTGAAAATTGTTGTTCAGCATTAAGTTGGAGTCTTAAAATGCTTCCTGCTGTGTGTGGTAGAAGGAGATAAAAGAACGAATGTTTTCTGCATATCTATTAAGTGCCAGGCCCTGGGAACCAGGAGAACCAAGATCTTTAAGTGGAAGATGCCTTTCTACTTTGGAGGTTCCATTTTTATGTAATGGGGGACAATGGTTATGCGGGTAGTTTTAAAATTATTTCTCTTTGGTGTAATTTTGTTCCCTCATTTACTTATTTTATTTCTTAAATCTGTTTCCTAAAAATAGGTAACTATTTTTGTTTCCAACTCTTACCATAAATCTTTGTTTTGTTTTGTTTTGGGATTAGGTAGAAGGGACCTAGAGATGCTGTATTTTCTCCCCAATTGGTTACTTTTTAATTTTTTTAAATTTTAACTCATGTTTGTAACAGCAGGGTTATATATTTGTTTTCAATGTCTTAGTTGGAATATGCTATGTATCTTAGTGAAAAAGAAAGGGAAAAGACATCCTTTTCTCTTTTCCCTACAACTTCCTGTAGTGCCTTTGGAACTTCAAGTGTTGCCCATCCATCCATCCATCCATCATCTGTTGAATACCTACCTTGTGCAAGATACTAAGCTAGTTGCTGTGGTATATATTGAGAAATGTAAAATAGGATCCCCCTGTCTTCAAAGAGGTTCTGATCTAAGAAAAATGGAGAGACAGGTTCTCAAGTAACTGCCACAAGGTAATTCCATGGAGGCAGATTTAACAGCTTTGTGTTCCTCTTACTAGATTTGTATTCTTAGTTGCAGGTGACAGAAATTCAGAAAAAATTTCAGTTAGTGACATCTAACCCTAGAGATGGCTGGATTCAAAGGCTCAAATGACATTTCCAGTGTTCTGTCTCTCTTTGTATCTCCTACTAATCTTTTCTTCTATGTGCTGACTTTATTCTTAGACAGGCTCTTTCCTTGTGGCAGAAAAATCTCCCATAGAAGACCCAGCCCTGTGTAATCTTTCAGCTATGATTTCAGAGAGAGAGAGAGAGAGAGAGAAAGAGAGAGAGAGAGAGAGGGAGAGAGAGAGACTCTCTTTGTCTCAGCATTCATGTATTTAATTTTAGGGAAGATTCTCATTGGTTACATGCCCAACTCTAAGCCAATTGTCATGGTCAAGGGGACAGAATTCTCTGTCCAGCCAGAATCACCAGTTTATTTCTGTATTTGATGGTTTGAGGGGTAGAGGTAGAGGAGGGTTCCTAAAGAGAGTGCACTCGGGCCATGTGGGTTTTGGTGAAATGTGCTTCCTGAAAGAAAAAATTGGTGATATTACTAACAGAGGCAGAAAGAAGGATGCTGAGCCAGGAGAAGAGAAAGTGGGGAGGAAAGGTGGAAGGGAGGGAGAGAAAGAAAAAAGGTGGGGAATCTGCCTCAGTGTTTTAGGAGGTAAAAGGAGGGAGTCATTGCTTCTCTTGGAATATGAGCAAAGGTGTGATTTGTCTTGCATGTGATGATGCCAGCATCCCTGTGGCTGTCGCCATAAGGGCGAACTGCTTTTGAGAGGCAGCGAATGCATTTCCAAGTTATTTTCACCTCTGTGCACAGAAGATACCATGAAAAGGGAGGAAAACTGAAATTGTTAGTAGAATGAGTAATAAAAAACTAGGAAAAATGAAGCCTGGTGAACCTGTCATTGACCATGACAGCTGCTCAATCTTGGTTTGTTTTAATCACACTCAGTTTTGCTCTCCTAGCTGTATTTTTTTTAGTGGTAGGGTTAAGTTGGGTGGGGAAAGATCACCTTGAGCACACTGGTGAGGTTGTACAGAAGTTACCCATTCTTTTATGTACTGTCTACATTCCGAGTCAATGGTTTTCACTCCGCTTTTTTGTAGTTACATTGCAAATCAGAAGAGGTTAGAAATCATCAACGAAGACGATGTTGAAGCTTACGCAGGACTGAAAAATCTGTGAGTACTCAGGACTTGTCTACTTTATCTCAGAACTTTTTTTTAGTTAGATAGCATTCATCAGTTAGTTCTAACATGCATGCAATTATGTGTTTTCATAGGACAATTGTGGATTCCGGATTAAAATTTGTGGCTCATAAAGCATTTCTGAAAAACAGCAACTTACAGCACATGTAAGTAAAGAGTGATTCTTTGCTTTCCAGAACCCTACTTAGTCAATATTTCCACCCCCCTCTGTTTATTTTTCTTTTTTTCCCAACTCTAATCCTCCTTTGTAAAAGTTAGTTTAGCTTTGATAATAGCTTAGAAACATTATCTTTGATTTCTGAATAGCTTCAGGAGGGTACTAGAACAGCCTGTTTATTCCCTGCATGAAGAATTTCTGGGCTATTTCCATCTCGGACAGAGCAATAGGCCAATGGCAAGAGTCTGATGTGAAAACTATGTCCTGGTACAATGTCCTTGGAATCATGACATTCTCTGGAAGATATTAAACCAGTAGAATTGAAAGAAACTGACTTGGCCACGGCCTTTCCAGGAAACTAAAAATTACTAATGCCTTGCCCTCCACAAGAAATCCTCCTTTGAGCTTTCATTTTTAAAATGCTCTCTGTCATGATTGACAGAAGTGAAGAAAAGTCAATTATGGGTCATGTCAAAGTTTCAGACAATTATTAACGATAGCAAATGCTTCTCCTGACGTCCTGTTGGAGATTTGTCACGTGAGGTCAAATGAAAATAAAGAGGGGCAATAGAAGCTCTTAGGTTACTGGCTGCTGAATCCTGTTAGATTATGGCACTTAGTCAATAAGGTGTGATCTTCCTAAAAGATTTCATATTTAAACAGAGAATCACCCACTCCTAAGCTCAGATTGGGGTCCCCATGTCCCGATTTTCAGTGGGACCTCCTGCTGGAGAAATGTTGCCTGTGTTCATTGGCCCTTTTGTGCTTTACTAATTCTCTGGCAATACCGTGTGTGTCTCATAGTCACCTGCATTATCTCACTTGATTTTCCTAACGGTTGGTAGGGAAGATCATTTTTATTCCCATTTCATGGACATAAAATCAGACTGAAGGAGGTGTAGGGCTTTGTCAGGTGCCCAGACTGAAGGTGACAGAATTAGGGCTCCAGGTTCACCGCTGGCCAGCTTCTTCCGGTAAGTACCGGAAATAAAACCGGTGCCATCCTGACAACTGAGGATCAGCCGTTCCTGTAACATTTGTCCTTTTTCTTTTTGGGGGGAGACTAGTTCTCCAACTGATTTTCATGCCAGTTATAGAAGAAATCATTTCCCTAGAGCCCATTGCCTGGACTCTCTATGGAGGTTTTTTGATATTATGAAAAATCTTACTTTCATAAAGCCAGTGTATTGGCTTCATATTTTATAGGTGCTGTTAATGATGAAGTTGGTTTAAAAATAAAGTCTGTAGAATTAACATAAAACACATTTGGCAAAAGTGTGATAAAACTCCAAGGAACTTTATTAATATATTTTACTTAAACGATTTTGGCATCGTCGCTGCGGTTGGTTTGCCCGCGCAGATCTGATGTCTGCGTAGCTCTTGACAGCATAAACAAGAGAGAGGTCGGGGAGAAGAGAAAGGCAAAATGCCCTAATACAATCACTTAGATGTAATTGATGACCTCATTAGTTAATTTCTGGTATTTTCATTACAGCTGAGTTTAGACCCAAATTACTCAACAACCACATTTTATTGGCTCTTTTACCATATCATTCCCCCAATGTGATTTTTGTTTAGTGGGCTATGGTTAATTATAGTTTTAGTAATAGATTGGATTATTTCTTTATGGTACCTTTTATATTTTCCCTGCTTTTCTTATTGTATGCTATTTTTAGGGAACCAAAGCCACTTTGTGTATTTTTTGAGGGGTGATATATGATAGAATAATTTTAGTGGCATTCTGTGTGTTGTGCATAACTTACATAAAGATAGGTATCTGTCCCTATCTTGCAAAGAGGTGCCATTTGAAAATAGGAAACAAAAGAGATGGATAGCCCTGGCTGGTGTGGCTCAGTGGACTGAGTACCGGCTGTGAACCGAAGGGTCACTGATTCGATTCCCAGGGCACATGCCTGGGTTGCAGGCCAGGTCCCCAGTAGGGGGCATGCAAGAGACAACCACACATTGATATTTCTCTCCTTTTACTCTCTCCCTTCCCCTCCCTAAAAATAAATAAATAAATAAATAAATAAATAAAATCTTTTTTAAAAAAAGAAATGGATATATTCCATAGTTTCTTTAAAAGCCAATAGTCTGGAAGTGCAATCATTGGGCAAACTGCAAAAACTCTGTTGATGTTTGTGGGCATGGTTACATGGTAAGGCAGAATGGAGTCAGACTGGTATTCAGAGTTATGAAGAAGTCATGAAATTTCAGTAAGGTTCACACATTTATATGACAAAAGAGGCTCCTAACCAACAAAATAAGGAATTAAATTAAGTAGTTGGCTTTTGACAATGGCAGGGAGGGAGGAGGGGCTCAAGGCAAGTGCTTGCCTTTCCAGACCTTAGTCCCAACCTTTGCTTAAGAGCAAGGACTTGGGGCAACTGGCCGCTTCCCCCTTGGTTTCCCACAAGTGAATTGTATCCTTAACTTGAATATCAAATGGTGGGTGACAGTGAGCTGAGAAAGAACTGTGTATCAAAGCTGTTTCTTGGTGCCCCTGGAATATGCTGATTATCTCTGTTAGTTTCTCGGTGGTGTACAAATGTGCACCAGAGCATCTCATTTTGGGTTTTAAGGAAATTCAAATTGGTCCCTATCTCTCACTTTCACCACTTCCCCCTCCACGCTGGCATGGGGACTTTCCAGAGCCCCTGTGACTGGTCACTGAGTTTATTGCTTGGTGCCTTAATTCCTGCCTGGCCCCTGAGAGCCCAGAGACTGTGAGAAAAGCCAGCTTTGTGTTTTCCAGGGGCTTTACAGAGGTGCTAATTAGCTCCTTTTCAAAGTCCTATAATCACACAGTAAGAGGATTGTTGATTTTTTTTATCCCCTCCTCCTTTTTTTCTTTTTTTTTTGCTTTTGGCTTTTGGCTTTTGGCCCCAATAATAAGTATGGTTCATAAAACTCATCTTGTTCTTTGGCGCATAACCCGGCTCCGGGCTGTGCTGCTGGCAGCCGGATAGGGGCAGCTGCTCCTGGTGCCGGCTCGCTGGGTGACCCAAGAGCCTTGACGATGAGTGTCCTTTCCTTTTCTCTTCTGTTCTTGGGAGGAAGAGCAGGTTCCTGCTCCCCACCCCTGACCACCCCCCACAGAAGGATGGGGGATTCTGATGAAAATGAAAATATTTGTGTCTCCAAGACTGTGGGGAGGACAGGCAGGTTGACTTTTTGATATATTATACTCCAATGAAAGCCATTCTTAATTCACAGTCCAAAAGAAAACATTTTTGTGGGCAGATTTTTAAACTTCAGTGTAGAGTATCTTTTTCATGTGGGTGAGCACTCGACACTCAGTGGGAAAAGAGAAGACGCACGCACAGAAGGCAGAGGGCACCCTGGTGGAGGTCAGAGTTTGGGTGAGTGGAAATGTCAGAATAGAATAAGCTGAGGAGTGGGCACACATTCTTAAATTATGAGGCACCAAAGGGGCATTTTCTTTATTCATGGATGAGCTCCTGGGTTGAACCCCTTCTGAAGGTCGGACATACCAAGCTCTTTTGTTAGGCTGACACAAGGACTAGCTCAGGTAAGGGTCCAAGATTACTGTCACCCTGGGTGTCCCAGTTTTACCTGACTCTCAGCCCACTACTCACTTCAGGAAACAGATGCTGAAAGGCTCATGGCAATTCATTGAGGTCTTGGCTGTTTTGGGGAAAGCTGATGTTTGTTTTATATTCATGTTACTTATTAAATACATGTCTGGGGACCTGATTACTGGACACTTTTTAAATAAATTCAACTAGGAAACAGATTCTTAGAGGGAGTCAGCTGCCAGGATTGTGGCTCAGAGTTTCTCAGCTCAGGGCCGAATGGCATTGATCAGTGGAAACTAAAACTCCTGTCCACTGGAAAAAAAACTACGTATTTGGAACATGTCAGTAAATTCAGTATTATTTTTTTAATCACAAATATGCCGCCTTCTCATTGGTCGGTCCAAGTAGTAAAATGACATGTCGCTAGAGTAGTCCAGGAGAATATCTGACATGTTCCTCATGATCTGATGTTTTGCTGTTGCTCTCATTGTGGGACCAGCTGGTTACTCAGAAGTCACAGATGAACAGTCTCAGCAGAGTTTGCCAGGCAGTAGGTGCCTTCTTCCCTACAAGGGTGTGTTAAGGCCAGTTCATATTCAGAGTTTTGCATGTCACATGACTTCAAAATATTCATGATACTCTTTAGTTTTAAAGCATCTTTTCTCCCTGGTGAATTTATGGTTTTAAATTAAATTAAATTGAATCTTTCTATTAATTGTTTAAAAGGTCAGAAATCTCCAGGAGGTATATCACTTGGCTCTGAATCAGCATAGGAAAAATAAGCCTTTGGGTTAAAAAACAGATTTAAAATAAACAAAATGAAAATTTTATGCTCATCCTTCCATAGGCAAAAATTATAGCAGAGGCAGGAAAACAAAGCCATTTCTCCAGGTGGAAGAGTAAAGCCTGAACCAGGATCAAATAGAATTATATTGTGAAAAAAGTCTCTATTTGAATACTTTATTTCTGAAGTGTATCATTTTAGATTCACATTCAACGTTTTTGATTCCTTTCAGCAATTTTACCCGGAACAAACTGACGAGTTTGTCTAGGAAACATTTCCGTCACCTTGACTTGTCTGAGCTGTAAGTAATGATTTTGTGTTTGGGGAAAAGGAAAAGGACAATTAAGTATTCTTTTTAAATGAGTGATGCTGCAGATCTACCTTTATGCCCAAAATCTTGAAAAGTGGTTTCTCAAGTTTTGGTTACTTTTTTTTTCCCCCTCATGAAGACATGATTCAGCAATAAAAATAGAAACCTCAGTAGTAATATATCATTTCTGATGAATTCAAATGTTGTTTTTTACATACATGAATTATTTTCTAATGAAAGGAAAAGAGAAAAAGATGGAGGCTTTGTGTGAAAATGGTGACATATCTCATAGCATCTGTTCATTCCCTGTGACGTCCAGGCCTTAGTGGAGCACATAACCATTTAAGGAGAAAGTAACCATGGGCAAGATATGCCAGCTTTTACCCACCGACCACTGCCCACTGGTGCTTAGTGAACACTGGAGGACGAGTAGACCTTCTCCCTACGTACCCATTCTGGTCTGGTTTTCTTCTGGGTCTGCCGCTGCATTCAATACTTATCCTTATGCCCTAATTCCTTGGCTATAAAGTGATAGGAAAAATACTGAAATGTGTTGAAGACTAATAGCCAGCATTTCCAAGTGTGTTCAATTTTTGTGTTATCACCATGAAGCACACATATAAACAGTTTACATTCCTAGGGCCAAGGTGCCCAAAGAACCCTAAAGCAGAGGCTCTGTGTAGCAGTGATGGGCCCAGGTGGATGAGACCTTCACATGCCAGGCGAAACTTTTACTTACACTGTGTGTTGCCTGAGCTGTTGGGTCCACCCAGTTGTAGGGTGCAGATTAGAAGATGTCACTGGTGGAGTGACAACAAGCTAATCAGTAGTAATGAGGGTTGCATGGTGAAAGTCTTAGTGATTGGCAATTATTTGGAATAAACTGAATTCTGATAGTTGGAGGACTAGGTTTACCTCTAACCCAGGAACAAACACTAAAAACTTAAGGAAGGTATATGGAATAGAGTAAGGAACTCTGTAAAAAAATTTGAAGCATCACTGCAGGAAATTTTCTTGGTGGGTTAAAAATTAGAGTTCTGATTCCAAATTCATATGTTTCAATATTCTCCCTGCAACATATTTAATCAATTCATTCAACCAATGTTAATCGTGTCCTATTACAAATCAAAGTACCACGGCACTAGGCCACGCAGATATAAAAACTGTTTCTGCGTTCCAGGATTCTGCTTTCTGGCAGGCTAGGTAGAGGCCTAAACGAATACGCATAATAGCAATCACTGCAAAAGGAGTTTGCACAGTGAGCTGGAGGAAGAAGGCAGTTGTCTGCCAGCATCCTGTGGTCCTAGGAACATTGCTATACGTATCATTGAAGAAGCCCTCGCTTCTTTATCCCCTCTGTGGATTCAATCAGACTTTCTTTTCAGAAAGATTCTTTAGTTTTTTGTGTACTCAGAATGCCAGGAAATAGCTTGGATTAGTGGGGCTTGAACATTGTGGATCTCTTCTGTGTTATATTCCATATCTGATAGCATCGAATCTTATTTTGGTTTTGGAGGGATACTTGGAGGCCATCAAGCAGACACAAATTAAATGAGTCTGCCATGACCACATTTCCCCCAAAGAAACTCCTGTAAAAGACTCTAGGGATCCCTGAGATTCTTAGAACCCGACCAGAAAACCACAGGAGTAAATGATCTTGCAAAGCCCAGGTCCTGTCCTCATAGAAATCTTAAGTATTGTGGTTAATGCCAGGCAGAGCCTATGTAACGATTTTAAATGGCCTCATTTAAAGGCTCATTACCATAAATGGAATTCATCTTAAATGGGCCACTGGGTATTATAAATAAGCATTTAAAGATTTTTTTCTTGTGGTTTTTATTTTCCTTTTTGACTACTTCCTCTCAGTCGCAGGCCACAGGAGTCCAGGCAGCATGGCTGAAGGGTGGCTTTATCTCAGCAGACCCTCCCAGAGTGGGCTAAGAGGCTCGAGCTGGAGCTCAGTTGCGCATGCTCTCTAAACTCCTGAGCACGTGGGCGCAGGCGTGCAGGAGGTCTAAGAGCTCCCTTCCAGATTCTCGCTCACGTTCGCTCCAACTTTCTTGCGTCAGTCATACTGAACTGTGGTTGTAGAAACCTGTGAGCGCTCCGTGATTAGCTCTCACACCTAAGACTTAGCATTGTATTTACAGTCTCATTTTAAATTAAAATGACATTGCTCTGCCCCCAACTGAAGTTTGAGCATATTAAATAACACTTCAATCTCTAGCCTGACCAGAAATAAGTATGTTAGTATTCTTGAAAACTTCCTGTTGGCATCTTCACTGAGGTCTTCTTAATAACTGTATAATAACTGTGATAAATTTGTTGTGGCACCTTATTTTTCCCCATTTTATAAGACACCCTCTTCTATCTTACATTATAGCTGTTTCCATCCCTATCTTTTTTCCCTACTATTGTGAAAGGTCTTCCTTTTGCATCAGTTAGCTTTTACCGTGGTGTTTGCATGTAGCAGAAGGTCAGTAAGTATTAAATTAATGAATAAGTACTGTTATATTGTAAAGGTGGGTGTGACTTTCAAAGATGGCTGGCTAGAAAGAGTTTACAATTTTGTCGTGTTTCATGAACATGAATGGCGTTAAAATTAAAAGAGGGAAACTGACCAGGTTTTATTTTTGTTCCATGTAGGATCTTGGTGGGCAATCCGTTTATGTGCTCCTGTGATATTATGTGGATCAAGACTTTTCAGGAGAGTAAATCCAGTCCAGAAACTCAGGATCTGTACTGCCTGAATGAAAGCAGCAAGAACATCCCCCTGGCAAACCTGCAGATACCCAATTGTGGTAATTTAGTTTTAAGTCAATGAGTTCTAGTTGCTATTAATTATCCTAATTGACTTGGTGTGGTAGAGAGTCTGGGAAGATTATTGCTACCCAGATTTTACACAGTATGCTGTTCATGTCTCCAGTGAGTTGAGCAACATTTGTGTACAGTGTGGAGAAATCAGCTAGGAGCAACTTTGCTGAACATTTTTTGCAAGTAAAATATTAATTTTGAATGTTGACTTTAAAGTGCACAGAGAAAAAAGTACACAGTTTATTCCTTTGTTTTTTTGTCCATCCATTCATCCATGCATCTATTCATGCACCCATGTATCCATGCATGCATCCATGTGTCCATCCATTGGTCCATCCATCCATCCATCCATCCATCCATCCATCCATAAAGTATTTGCTAAGAGTGTGGTACTCCACTGGCCACATATATACTTGGTTGGCACCCAGGCTGTGTAGAGGAAGGAATCTCAAGGTGATAAAGTGTACTGGCAGTACAAGAAAATGTAGTTCAATCCAGCACATTCCCTTCAACTTGCCTTGCTGCCAGATGTCTGTGTCCTTTGATGGAACTCCACAGATTTGCCCTTGCATGTGCTTTTCCCCATGTCTGGGTTTTACAGTCTGTTCCTTTACTCTTGTCCACACTTCTCTTCTCAGCATTTACACTTCCAGAATTTAAAAGGGCACCATGTGATAAAATCACAGCTCTCCATGAGGGCCAGTGTGTTTATAGGGAAGGAGAATCAAAGAGTGCCTATTAGGGTCTTACCATTAAGGGCTTCTGTGACATACCTCTACAATGCTCACATATTCATATTATTCCCCTGTTAAAATTTTAGTCAGTTAGTCAACCAGGTAATCAGTCACAACAATATTTTATCTTCTGGTCTAGTGGCTGCTGACTCAGCACAAAGCCATGTAGCACCTGGTTCTTAGCCGTGAAGAATCTTCATATTAACCATAAACATCCGTTCTTTGTTTTCAGAACACCCTATTATTTAGGGTCAATTTTCATTTAAGGAAAATATAGCTGCTGCTTATTTTTAATGAGAACGTAATAAAAAGAAAGATTAAGTGTTTGTTTCTTAACCTCTGGGGGCTTAAAAGAGCAGCTACTCTTCCCACAGGTTTTTCTGTCATAAGCAGAGATCTTTGTCTTCACAATGGGGGAATCGGGCTTTGTTCCCTTGCCAGCTTCCCTCAGCTTTCTTGGCTAGCCAACACTGAAAAAAACACACTTTTAATATATGTCTTTTCCTGATTGATAAGAAGGTAACTGTTCTCTGTTCTGGTGTAAATTTGCACTGCTGAGAGAAATTGCCGAGAGGGACAAGAAATCCAGCGCTGAGTCACCTGGCCTCTTGGCCAGCTCCCAAATCCCCATGGCTGTTGGGACCACACTGGCTCAGCAGCCTCTGCGCGCAAAACAGAGAAAGCTTGTGCTCCTGCTCTGATTGCACAAACTGCCTCTTACTAGATGTCTGCCTTGCCCTCACCGGAAACCAATTCCACTGTTTTCTGTTTGAATTTTCGGTCAGGCTGTCTTGGAGCATTCTGGCAATGCACTTCACTCTGTGTGTCGTTGATAGGCCATTGTGACTGCAGCAGGGGACCGGCGACGGTGGCCTGGTCCTCATTTTTCCTCATCAATTTGTCAATTTTCAATAATTTTTTATTCAATTCCTACAAATTAGTCAATGCATTGTGTGAATGAGAGTGAGGTGTTGAATACACTGTCAGAGGGCATGCGCTTGATGGATTGATTAGGATTTGTAACATTCACAACTAATTACAATGTCAACAATGCTTTTCAAAAAGCAACATTATGAAAGGAGAATTGATAGACTCCTTTTTCTACCACTTTCATATTCTTACTGTTTTATTTTTCTGTGTATTTTTATTTTCTTTCTTTTTGCTTATTTATAATTGCACAAATATTGGTGCATTTTATTATAAAAATAACTTCCCATATTGCACATAAAGCTTGTCTTGTATTTGTTTGTGACCCTTGCAGGTCAGTAGTCATAGATCTATCATATTCTTTTTGATCATCACATGGTATTCATGGCGAATATGTCTTAATTACATTAAATTTTCCATATTGATGGGCATTTAGCTTATTTCCCATTTTCATTGCTACAAACATGTTTCAATAAGCATATGTACAGATCCAAAGATTTTTCTAGACAACATAGTAGGAAGCAGATTTTTTGGTTTATATAGTTTGCACTTTAAAAAATGGTTGTACCAATTTATAGCCACCCCAGAAAGTGTATCTTAATATTAGCAAATGTATTTTT
>VMDR010005889.1:25933-48714 GCA_007922815.1 Macrotus californicus | reverse complement strand
AAAAATCACAATATTGCCTAAAACTAGGAGACAATAGTAAAAGTAATTTAAAAGATAATGAGTTTAAAATCAGAAAGTTATTTTAATAAATAAAAACATTCAAATAATAATGTTTGAATAATTAAATGAGTACTTTAATGGAAGTTTTTCCTTTAAAGTTTTATAATCTGAATATTCAAACATACTCAAAAGCAGAGATAAGAGTTAATCCCCAAAGCATCACCCGCTCTCCACAATTATCCAGATTTTGCCACACGTGCTTCATTAAACTCCTTTTTATCTTTGCTGAAGTACTTTAAACCTCAGAAAGCACCCCTGTATTCTTTAATATGCATCTCTACACAGGCGTTTAACAAATTTTAACATCCTTTCTTGATTAAAATAAAAAAACACTCAAACTAGTAATAAAAGGAAACTTCACACCATAATAAAGCTATATATGAAAAACGCACAGCTAACCTCATACTCGAGGGTGAAAGACTGAAAGCTTTACCCCTAAAAGCAGGACAAAGACAAAGACATCTATCACCACTTCTATTCATCACAGTATTGGGTTGGCCAAAAAGTTTGTTTTTTTCCGTAAGATGGCTCTAGTGGTGCTTAGTTGTCTTTAACTTCATTTGAAACAATTTTGTTAGATTGTACTGTGACAGCTGTCAGATCAGTGTGCATTTTTTAAAAAACTTATCAAAATTGGTGAATTTCAGTGTAGCTATTTTAATATTGAAGATGGGAGAAAATACGCAATATTTTCACCATGTTATGCTTTATTATTTCAAGAAAGGTAAAAACGCAACTGAAATGCAAAAAAAGATTTGTGCAGTGTATGGAGAAGGTGTCGTGACTGATGGAACGTGCCAGAAGTGGTTTGCAAAGTTTCGTGCTGGAGATTTCTTGCTGGACGATGCTCCATGGTTAGGTAGACCAGTTGAAGTTGATAGAAAAACACCATACAGACTTTTTGGTCAACCCAATATTGGAAGTCCTAGATGGAGAAATTAGTTGAGGAAAAAATAATGAAAGGTACCCAAATTGGGAAGAAAGAAGCAAAATTATATCTGTTTGCAAATAATAACCTCACATGTGAAAACTCTAAAAAATATTTAACTGTTATTGCTAATAAACACAGTATCATTGCAGGGTGCAAAATCAACATGCAAAAATTAGTTGAACTTCTGTACAGTAACAATGAAAACTCCAAAAGAAATTTTTAAAAAACTATCCCACTTACAACAGTTTCCAAAAGAATAAAATGCTTCAGAATAAACTTAACCCAGGCAGCAAAAGGCTTCTAAACTAAAAACTAAAAAAAATTCTGAAAGAAACTAAAGATGACACAAATTGAAAGATATTGCATGTTTGCGGATTAAAAGACTTAGTATTAATAAGATAGCAATACTACTCAAAGCAATCTACAGATTCAAAGCAATCCCTATCAAAATCCCTGGCATTTTTTGCAGAAATAGAAAAACCCATTCTAATATTCATAGGGAAGGGACTCCAAAAAGACAAAGTTAGAAGACTCACAATTCCTGATTTCAAAACTTACCACAAAGCTACAGGAATCAAAACAGGGGTATTGGCATAAGAACAGACATGGAGAGCAATTAACTAGCACAGAGAGCTCAGAACTAAACCACCACATACAGGCACAGTATAATGATTTTTTTAAAGGGTGTCAAGACCATTGGCACAGCCTTTTCAAAGAACGGTGCTGGGGAAACGGGGTGTCCACGTGCAAAAGAATGAAGTTGGACCCTTACCTTATACCATATACAAAAATTAACTCCAAATAAAATAAAGACCTGAATGTAAGAACAAAAGCTACAAAACTCTTGGAAGGAAACATAGGGGGAAAGCTTTGTGACACAGGATTTGGCAATGACTCCTCGGTACGACACCAAAATCACAAGCAACAAAAGAAAAGTGAAAACAGATAAATAGACTCCATCAAAACTGAAACTTTTGTGAATCAAACTATTATGTACTGTGGAGAGAGTCAAGAAACAACCCACAAAATGGGAGAAAATATTTGCAAATCAAATATCTCTAATAAGTGATTTATATCCAGAATATATAAAGAATTCCTATAACTCAACAATTTAAAAATGAGCAAAGGACTTGAATACATTTTGTGCAAAAGAGATATACAGCTGTCCAATAAGCACATGAGAAGATGACCACCACTAGTAATTAAGGAAATGCAAACCTAACCTGTAATGAGAAAACATCCACAACTATTACATGGTTATTATTAAAAACAGTTTTTTAAATAACAAGTGGCGGTGAGGAGATAGAGAAACTGGAAGGCTGGTGTACTGCTAGTGCAAGTGTAAAATGTTGCAGCCTCTGAGGAAAATTGTATGGTAGTTCCTCAAAAAGTTAAACACAGAATTACCATATGCTTTAGTGATTTTACATCTGGGTATATACACAAAAAATATTGAACAGGGATACAGATTCTTGCACACCAATGAACAAATCAGCACTGTCCACAACAGACAAAAGGTAGGAACAACCTAATGTCCACCAGCAGATGAACAGATAAACTGTGGTATAGCCATAAAACAGCATATCATTCAGCCTTAAAAACAAATGAAATTTTGGTACATGGGACAACATGGATGAACCTTGAAGATATTATGCTCAGTGATGTGGCCCAGATTTAAAAAGACAAATATTGTGTGGTTTCATTTATATGACACCTAGAATAGGCAAAGTTAGTTGGCAGAAAATATAATCGAGGTTATCAGGGGCTGGGGGTGGGCAGGAGATAGGCAGTCAGTGTTCAATGGGCACGGAGCTTCTGTTTGGGATATGGAAAAATTCTGGAAATGGAGAGTGGTAATAGTTACACATGTTGTGAATGTACTTAATGCCATTAAACTGTACATTTAAAAACTGGTTAAAATACTAAATTTTATGTTAAATTTTATCACCTTAAAAACAAAAACAATACCTCTCTTAAAAACCGGGTATTTTCTTGATCTAGTGATATATTTTTAAGCATCTTAGAATATGTGGCTTCAAAACTCAATCAATTCTTCTAAACACTTTTAGATTCTCCTACCCTCTGTCCCATTCCAGAGTCTTATCCTAATTGACCGACTTCTATTTAGAACAGCAAAACATTTTCTTTTCTTAGAGCTTATCATTTCTATAATCACTGATATTAGGAGTCAGCAAACTATGGCCCTTGGGCCAAATTTGGCTCACAAATCAAATCAAGTATTTCTGAAAGAAGCAGAAAGTTATTTTGAAGCCCAGGGTGAATAAGAAATTGATCAGGGGAGGGGAGGTTGCCATATCTGAAGAGTTGATTATGGAAGAAAACACTAACTACCTAACCCAATGTATATATTCCCCTTCTTCCCCAGCAACAGAGTCTCCGGTATTTAGCTGGACCAGCCAGAAAGTCTTATATGATACTTCTGTGAGGTCTCCATTAAGGGGGTACATGACGTGGGGGGGGCGGGTAGAGAGACCACTCCTTCCTGCTGCCTAGAAAGCGAACGTGAGGACGAGGTTCAACAGCCATCCTGGATCATAAGGCAAAGCACTAGAAAGGGCAAGACAGAAAGAGCCTGGTTCCTGACATTTTAAGCTTCCCTATCAGCCCTGGACCTCTTTAAGTGAAGGGAAAAAAATTTATCTTGTGTAAGCCACTGTTATTTTAGGTTTTCTGACACATGCAGTCAAACCTTATCCTAAGTATTGGGTTGATCAAAAAGTCCATTTAGATTTTTTTTGTAAAATAAAAGACATTTTTCATTTTCAGCAATAACTTTATTGATTTGGATATTTTGGTAGAATATTGATTGTTCTCAGTTAATGTCTCAATTTGATCGTTGTCAACTTCAACTGATCTACCCAACCACGGAGCATTGTCCAGTGAGAAATCTCTAGCAGGAAACTTCACGAACCACTTTGGACACGTTGTATCAGTCACAGCACCTTCTCCATACACTGCACAAATCCTTTTTTGCATTTCGGCTGCATTTTACCTTTCTTGAAATAAGGCATAATATACCGAAAATGTTGCATATTTTCTTCCATCTTCAATATTAAAATGGCTACACCAAAATTCACCAATTTTGATAAGTTTTTTAATGCATGCTGATATGACAGCTGTCACTATACAAGCTAACAAAATTGTCTCAAATAAGGTTGAAGACAACTAAGTGCTACTAGAGCCATCCTCCAAAAAAAACAAATGAATTCTTTGGCCACCACAATACTACAGTGGTGTAAAGAAATAAATGATAAAGTTAATCTAAAACATACAATTCTGAATGAGATTTTTTTAAGACAAATACATGGCCTATTTGGAGACAGCTAAGGGGGAAGAGACAGATGGTCCATTTGGTCAGGGCCCTACAGTAACAATGGGTAATAAAATGGTTATATTATGTCTCACACTATTAAAGTCTCCTGCAATATGTAAACATATGCTTGTATATTTATAGAAACTCTCGGAGACGATACATAAGAAATCTGAAACAGTAGTTCGCTTTGCTAAAGGATACTAGAGGACTATATGAAATTTTTAACCATGAACTCGTATTTCCTTTAAAACATTTTTCTGGCTAAAATAAACATAATAAATTAATGGTCAAATGCTGCAAACTTGAGCCTAAAATTCCTGTAATGCTTTGAAATAATATCGATGAAAGATTTGAGGAAGTCATTTGTATTTTAATATGGATTAGTTTAGTCAGATCGCTTTCCATCCATAGACTAAAATAATCGTTCATTTATGCATTGAAGTGTTTGACAATGGTATACATCATATTTAAGGAAAAAATTTGAAAAAAATGTTTATTGAGAGCCTAATATGTGCCATTGCTCTGGTGACTGGGAATACTACAGAATCGGTCATCAGACAACTAACATACAATTTGCAAATGGCAAAAGGAAGTTCTGAAGTTGGGAAGGAGGAGAATAATCTCGAAGCCTGGGACACAAGGGACAGGCAGGATTGGGGGTCTTGGCCAACCATGGGACACTGAACTCTTGAGAGACAGGAACATGGAGAGCCAGCGAGCGGGAGAGATGCAAGGACCAAAGCAAGGAGCTGGGAGAAATTTCCTTGGGTCTCACGTCTGACCTCTCAGCAGCCACCACACTGACCTGTCACCTCTTGTCGAGGCTGCCATTCCAACCCCACTCAGCCTGTCCACTGTGTCACAGGGTGAGAAGGGGAGAAATTAGAAGGGAGAGGGAAGGGTTCTCCTCCAGCCACCACAGGGGACTTTTTTCAAGGACAGGCCAGTTCTCTGGCAAAAATGCATACAACTTAGCAACTAAGCTAGACAAGTGCTAAGCACAGCACCCAAAATTTATCAATCCCCAAACTGAAAGAAATTCACCATTCAGCTGATTGATCAATTTAGTCAAAATGGCCAAACTCATTTATATATGCAGCAAACTGTTATTTTCAAACAAAAATCCATACTTTGCTTCAAATAAACAGACACTTCATGTTAATCTGTGCCACACAGCATTGGCAGACAGACTTAAATCTACCTTTATTGTCTGTAATTTTCCTTCTCTGTGTTCAGAGAATAAAACACTGATGCTGACAAGATTGTTGCTAAAGCAGTTTTCTGTATCTGTGGGAAAAAATAATCTTTACATGTGAAGAAAATCTGCCAAATTTAAAAATAAAGAAAATAAATTCCAGAAGAGATGAGAAAGGTAAAAAATGTTTCAATATTAAGTCACCCCAAACTGTCACAGCAGAAAACTCTCCCGGATAATGTTGGTTCTTAAGCACGGGGAACACCGCCACTTCTGAGATTACAGCTTCAGCTGAAACTAAAAACTCAACTAGGAATACCCAGAGATATAGTTATGATGACATAAACAGCTCAAAAAGAAGCCCCCAGTTTTAGAATGTGGCAAAGGGGGTGGGGGCTGCAGATGCTATTTGGCTCTGTGCAAACTCCTGAGACCACAGGTGGAAACTGTGAAGTAAGAGAAGCAATTTGGTATTTAAATCTATGAGGAGAGGAATACACAGAATGAAATGGAACAAACATCAGGGAAAACTGAGATATTTTGTGGTGTTATTCCCCAAGTGGAAGCACTCTGCCTACGAAAACAGCTGTGAGAAGCCCTGACTTTCACACTCTTTCGTTACCACGGCCAGTCAGATTTTCCTTCACGCATGCAATTTCCATCACCTTGAAAGAGAATAGTCACTCTCTAAAGAGGCAAATCCCTTAGAGTGTTTTGTTAGCTTTTATTTTTTTGCAAATGAACATTTTCATTTTAAAACAACTTCTATGAAGTTGAGACCTAATGAGTTCATTTTCACCCATTCTTTACCTCTTCCCAGGAGGGCCCAAACTGTCGCCGTAACTGAAGCCCCCCTCCAGCAACCCTGACGCGCGGTCCTGGCCTCAGTGTGGGGGCTGGAACCCACATTACCTACCTACGTATGAGTTCATCTCTCCATCAAGCTCACTTCTGATGGGAAGTAAAGGTGAACCAGGGCTACTCGCTGTTTATCTGCACCCTGGTCCTGCTAGACAAACACTCCATTTAGCCAGGTTCCACACTTCCAGAAAGCCCAGCCCTTAACATGGCCAACCAGGTAGGAGCAAAAGGACTCCCAGCACCCGAGATACTGAAGTTGTCCCAGAGGCCTTATTTATTAGTTCTGCTTCCTGCCCTTTACTCCCTTATATATCGGATTGGCCAAAAAGTCCATTTAGTTTTTTCCATAAAATATAAGACACACTTTTTATTTTCACCAATAACATTATTGATTTGGATATTTTGACAACGTAGGCTAACTCCCACTACTGGCTTCTAGTGGGTAGAGACCACAGGTGTTGCTGAACATCTCCCAATGCATAAGACAGCCCCACAGCAAAGAATTATTTGGCCAAATGTCAACAGTACCAAGAAACTTCACAAACCACTTTTGACACATTTGATGAGTCACAGCACCCTTTCCATACTCTGCACAAATCTTTTTTGTGTTTCAGTTGTATTTTCACCTTTCTTGAAATAATAAAGCATAAGACACCAAAAACGTTGCTTATCTTCTTCCATCTTCAATATTAAAATGGCTGCACAAAAATTCACCAATTTTGATAAGATTTTTTAATGCACACTGACAAGATCAGGTGATATGGCCATAGACCTAGGGAACACTATGCTAAGTGAAACAAGCCAGTCAGAGAAAGACAAATTCCATATGATTTCATTCATATGTAGAATCTAATGAACAAACTGAACTAACAAGCAAAATAGGGACAGACTCACAGACAGAGAGCAGGATGACAGCTAAGGGGGTGGGGTCAGGGGGGAGGGATTCAGCAAAAAGGAAAAAAGACTCATGGACGTGGACAGAATGTGGTGATTGTGGTAGGGAAGGAGTATAAGGGGACTAAATGGTAATAGATAAAAATACAATAAAAAAAACAAAAAAATAAAATGCACACCAATATGACAGCTGTCACATTACAATCTAACAAAACTGGTTTTGAATGAAGTTAAAGACAACTAAGCATTACTAGAGCCATCGTACAGAAAAACTAAATGAACTTGTTGGCCAATCCAACATATTGTTTGGTTTGCTGATTCTCCAGAATAGAAGCAGCTTATAAACAATAAGGGTACAAAAAAAGCAATTACAGGCAGGCACACTGTTTTAAAAGGACTGGATCAATGGGTCCGTCCATATTTCTCTTATCAGGGAAAAAAGTTTATAAAAGAAATCATGAAAGAATATAATAGTATTTTAGTAAATATTCTTTAAAAGAAAATAACATGAGCAGTGGGCATGGGACACCCTTCCTTTCTCAATAAAACTATATAAAGGAACATTTTATAAGACCCAGATACTATGATTATCTACCAAACATTGAGTATTTGACCACATACCAGGTTCAAGGCTAGGCACTCTATATACATTATTTCACATTATCTTTACAATATCCTCATCTTATATAATAAGGAACGAAAGCTCAGAAGAAAAATGCAAGTCTAACCCCAGAGTGTCATTTATCCTTCTCACCACACTATGATGTCCTGCGTTACCTGTTGTATGCACATGTTCCAATTCCATAGATTTTAAGCTCCTTAAAAATAGGAACTAAATCTTCTACTTACCCTAATAGCACTATAAAACCTAAGCAAAGCTCAGATTATTAAAAAAACAATTAAATACCATGTTGACTGGACTTCAGTACCAAATAATGTTAACTACCTAGTGAGCCATTGGAGTGCATTGCCACTCTTCCCACGGGGAAAGGCAGGGTGAGCACCACCACGGTGTCACCACACAGTCACGTCGCACTTCCACCCTTTGCATTTGGGAACCCTGGGTTCATGGGTGATTTTAACAACAAAACAAGACTGAAGGGCATACACCCTGGAGCACAGGGGGGTTCTCCCTCAACTAAATTGTGTACATGAATAAAAACTACCAAAAACTTTCCCTAGTCAGCACTCATGTTCCTGTGTTCTACCCAGGGCTAAGTCTTAGATTTTAAGTCCCACACCTGGGTCAACATAATTTCTGACTGTAGACAAATTAGTGGAAACTAAGGTCAAAAGTAAGATTCAGCCCTGGATGGTGTGGCTCAGTGGATTGAGCACCGGCCTTCAAGCCAAAGGGTCACCAGTTCAATTCCCAGTCAGGGCACATGCCTGGGCTGTGGGTCAGGTCCCCAGTACATGGCACACAAGAGGCAACCACACATTGATGTTTCTCTCCCTCTTTTTCTTCCTCCCTTCCTCTCACTCTAAAAATAAATATAAATATTTTTTTAAAGATTTATAGGCTTGTAAGTATATATATTTAATTCAGCATCGCTTTACTTAATGGAATAATAATAGTTGTTCAACCCAAGTTGATGGGGGAGAAAAAAGATTTTTAACAACCAAACCCAGTTTATTCTTTTAATTTTATTTTTTAATTAAATTTATTAGGGTGACATTAGTTAACAAGATCATATAGGTTACACTGATGCTCTTTCTCTTCCTCTTTTTTTCCATATTTCCACATTCTTATTAAACCATTTCAAATCTTACCAGCATCAAGGATGCATAAAAAAATGAAAGACAACCACATCAAAATTACAATTAAAATATAAAACAACTATCACTCAGAACCATCAGAAACTGAGTTGAATGGAAGTCTAACAACTACAGAATTAAAGAAACCACATCCATCCAGACAGGTACGAGGAGCAGAGATGCAGAACAGGCTGATCCCACATCCACATGAAGTGGATAAAAATTTGGGAAGAATATCTCTGGAGTGAGGCATCCCAGCCCCACACCAGGTCCCCCAGCACAAGGTTCAGTGCCAGGAACATAAGTACACAACTTCTGGCAGCAAAAGCTAGTGGGGACTGAGTCAGTAGGAGAAACTTATAGAGTCCCAAGCAGATCCGCTTAAAGAACTCACACATGGACTTACTCAGACTCAATCCCTCTGAGCTCCAGCACCAGGGTAGCAGCTTGAAAGGCACCAGTAGAATACAGGGTAGAAGTGAGGGGTCTGGCATCAAGGCAGGAGCTGAGGGAACTTCTCCCAGACAGAAAGGTGGGCGAGGCCATTGTCCCTTTTCTAAGCCCTCCCCCCACAGAGCCACAGAGCTGGTAGGTGGGTGCCATATCTGAGACTCCATCAGCCTGGCTAACATTGTTTGCCCCACCCTAGAGAACCCCTGAGACTCTGTCCCACCCGACTTATAGGTTCACCCAAGTTGTTAACCATGACTTTTCCAAACGAATGACTGTTCTTGGCTCATGCTTCACAACTTCCTAAATCCCATCAAACAAGCAGAGCTGGCCTCAGTGAGCCCCCCATCCCAGTACCTCTGACTGAATGGCCCCAGGCATTGCACTAGCAGTATCCAGCCTACATTCACAGATTGGTTTCGCCTTGGAATCTCCAAGGCCAGCACAAGTAGCAGCCATCTCAGATTGCTTTATAGCTCAGGCATGGTGACCCGGAGCAGAACATAAGTCAGGGGCTGACCTTGGCCTATACCACCCATGAAACTCCAAAGGCTGCGTACCCAGTGAACAGCTACTGACCACATCAGAGAACCACCGTCCTGCCCCTGCACAGCTTATCTTCCACAGAGGGTGGAGGTTGGTGGTCAGTAGTCACAGTCAGTCCTCGTAGCTGACTTGCCTGGGTAAATCCCTCCCATTGACCTGCCAAGAACAATCAAGGCCCAACTACAAGAGTAGGGTGCACTCAGCCCACACAAAGGGTATACCTCAAGTACCCAGCTTGGGTGATAGGGGAGCCTATGCCATCATACCTTACAGGACATCTACTACATTAGGCCATGCTACCAAGACAGGGAGTCATAGCAGCTCTACCTAACACACAGAAACAAACTCAGGAAGGGTGCCAAAATGAGGAGACAAAGAAACATGGCCCAAATAAAAAAATATATCAAAACTCCAGAAAAAGACCTAAAGGAAATGGAGATAAGCAATCTATCAGATGCAGAGTCCAAAACACTGGTTATAAGGAGGCTCAAGGAACTTAGTGAGGACCTCAGCAGCATAAAAAAGATCCAATCAGAAACAAAGGATTCACTAATTGAAATAAAGAACAATTACAGGGAAACAACAGTAGAGTAGATGAAGCCAAGAATTAAATCAATGGGTTGGAACATAGAGGCAAAATCAACCAATCAGAATAACAAGAAGGAAAAAGAAGCCAAAAAAGGCAGATAGTGTAAGCAGCCTCTGAGACAACTTCAAGCATTCCAACATTCATATCATAGGGGTGCCAGGAGGAGAACACAAAGAGCAAGAAATTGGAAATGTATCTGAAAAAATAATTTTAAAAAACTTCCCTAATTTGGTGAAGGAAATAGACATGCAAATCCCAATCAAGAGAGTCCAAAACAAGATAGATGCAAAGAGGCCCACTCCAAGACATACCATAATTAAAAAGCCAAAGGTTAAAGATAAAGAGAGAATCTTAAATGCAGCAAGAGAAAAGCAGTTAGTTACCTACAGGGGAATTCCCATAAGACTGTCAGCTGATTTCTCAAAAGAAACTTTGCAGGCTAGAAGGGATTGGCAAGAAATATTCAAAGTCATCAAAAGTAGGGACCTATAGCCAAGATTGCTCTACTCAGCAAAGATATCACTTAGAATCAAAGGGCAGATAAAGAGCTTCCCAGACAAGAAAAAACTAAAGAAGTTCATCATCACCAAACCATTAGTATATAAAATGTTAAAGGGACTTACTTAAGAAAAAGATCAAAACTATGAATAAAATGGCAATAAATACATATTTATCAGCAAATGAATATAAAAAACAAACTAAGCAACAAAAAGAACAGTGACAGAATCATGGATACAGAGAGCTTTTTGATGGTTTCCAGATGGGAGGGGGGTGTGGGGAAATGGGTGAGGAGGTGAGGGGATTAAGAAGTACAAACAGGTAATTACAGAACAGTCATGGGGATGTAAAGTACAGTATAGGAAATGGAGTAGCCAAAGAACTTATACACATGACACATGGACGTGAACAATGGTGGGAGGGATTGCCTGAGGGAATGGACAGTGCTGGGTGGAGGGAAGCAAAGGGGGGGAAATTGGGACAACTGTAATAGCATAATTAATAAAATATAATTTAAAAACTTTTTGAAAGATAAAAAAATGAGGCAAAGATAAGTTGCTTTGTTTTAACCAAAGACAAGCAAAGAGACAAAAGCCAAGAGAAAGTAAAATTTGGAAACTTTGTTTTCACTTAGCATATATTTAGTCAACATGGGGAATAAGAGCTCATTTCATTTTCTTAAACCTTTGAGATCTCTTCAGGCACTTAGGGGTGCTAAGGGAACTCACCCGTAACCCTTCCAAATCCTTAGGCCTAAAGCATTAAAACCATCTGTAATAGATAAGACATAAACAGGACCTAAAGTGAAAAATGCTACACGTTTATAATCTCACTGGAAACATTTGCTATTGACCTGTGAATCTGGCATGGCCCATGGGGGCGAGGGGTGCCCAGACAGAGTCGGAGAGGCACATACAGCTCGGCGCCCACAAGAAGCCTGGCAGAGGTGCTCCACCCACCCATCCCTTAACTGCTGAGTGGGTGTGAGAGGGTCACAGCGGGATCTCCTAATGTGCAGATTTCTCCCGCTCAGAACTCAGACAAGTAAACAGAGGGCTATATTTTGACTTCTGTTGTTAATTTTTGTTAAAGGAAAGTACACTCTAGCCAGCAAAAATGAGTTTCTAGGCCCCCTCTGCAGATATGTCTCATTCTAAACTAATAAACAGGCATTTGGGTCACCACACCTGTCTCTGCTGGCCTAGTTAGTGTTATGGGGCGCCAGGAGGGGCAGGTGGGCGACTGCTCTCCTCGCAGGGTGCTGATGAAAAGCTAGATTCCGTGCCAACAAGAAGCACCACCAAGGAATACTAGGCTGTGGGGCTGTCTCTGCTGATCAGACAAATCCTGATGGAAACAAGACTGCCTCCTCAGGACTCCAGCAAACTTCTACACCCTCCATCCTGTGGAAGGTGGCTCCTGAAGCTAACTGGAGGCCACTTGCATTAGTTTCCCTCACACTGGCTCTCAGATGAATTGAATTAAGATCATGGAGGGAACCAGGCCAAATGAAAGGAGCTTCTGAAAGTGTGACTAATAATAGCACACAACATGCTAGACACCCATTCAGCACACAAAACAGGTGGGCCCCAAAATAACTTTTTCACTCGAGAGTAAAGTCAAGCTCGCAGCTTTTGCAATTCCAGTCCCAAATTTTACTTTTGGAGAAAGTCTAACGCCCTCTTGTGGGAAACAGAAAGGTAAAGAGTCACAGTACTTCCCCTTACCTTCCTGCAAGCGCACCGTGAAGAGAACACGCCCCACCCTGGGGCAAGAGCTGGCTGTTTGCCCTTTGGAAACCTGGGCACAGTACTGGCACATCTTTTGATTTTTTTAAAAGAAACTGGAAGCCCATGCTTTTTAAAATCAGATTTTGTATGATGTTAGCAACCAGTTCCATTTTTTTTTAGACAAAATACTTGGCAGGCACCCAGTTTGTGAACTGGATATTGCATATTGGCCTGTAGAGCACTCTGGTGAGTCTGGAATACAGGGTGCTCATACAGTGAGCATACAGAGAGCAGTGTACAGGATGCCCAAATGGTTTGGGGAGCCTGGAACACAGGGGCAGGATAGGGAATAGCTGCAAAGGTAGGGTGAGGGCTCAAGTAAGCATGAATTTTGTCCACTGATCAATGGATAACTACCAAAGGCTTTAAATCAAAGCCACAGACTCTGAGTTTTACTTTTAAAATGCTGTTGGAAATAGCATTGTGGGTAGTCCCAGCTAGAGCAAGAGTGAAAGCAGAAACAAGTCGCTCCAGGAAGCCCCCCAAACATGGTAGGAAACTACAAGGTGCTGTGTCACTGGATGGAATCTTCTTGCCTGGATTTAAGGCCTTCTGAGAGAAGAGCATAGAGGGAGGCCGCTCAGAAGGGCTGCAGCTTGGTCGCAGGTATTAGCAGATGTATCCTCTGCCCCACGCACAGTTGGAATGTGGCATCTCTCAGCATGAGGGCTCCTCAGGGGAAGTGAAGCCCATGATGCTGAGAGACATTCTCTGCTCCTGTGGGGGTTAGGGAGTCAATGAACAAGACCACAAAGCAGACCAGCAAGAACTGGAAAGAATTAAAAACCCCCTGCAAGTTTCAACCAAATACTTGGGGTGAGGGAGTGAAAGGTGCTTTGACTCCAAGGGAGACTGAGAGGCACCGTCAGAGCTCAAAACAGAAGATACTTCTCGCTGATGGAGACAGGGGCAATGAACCGGCATCACATGTCAAGGGTGGTTCCAAACAACCCTCGCCAGAAAACTCCTCAGAACAGACTGCACCTTTACCTTTTGTTTTTGAGGTTGATGCTCAATGAAGTAGCTACATGTCTCTTAAGGTGTGGTCCATAGCCCACCTGCACCAGAATCACCAGGGCTGCTAAAACGTGCAGGTTCCTGGACCTCAGACCCAGAGTCAAACTATATGGTGACAGGACCCAAGAATTTGTATCTTTCAAATAGTTCTCCAGTTAATTCCTAAGTACACCTAAGTTTGAGAACACTGGAATTTCAGACCCTCGAGGGACAGGGGAAGGGGCACCACCAGGAGAAAGGAGAAATCATAATCCATGATTTGAGAAAGCCTCTAGCCCAGTGATTTTCAACTGGGGGCAATTTTGCCCCCTAGGGGACATTTGGCAATATCTGGAAATATTTTTTACCATCACAACTGGGTGGGTGCCCCCAGCATCAAGTGGTCAGAGGCCAGGAATGTTGCTGAACATCCTACAGTGTACAAGACAGGCATGTGGGGACAGGACAGGCATGTGGGGACAGGACCCCACAACACAGATGTCAGTATGTGCACAGCTGGAAAGCCATGCTCCAATCTGAGTTCAGCTTTTTATTTTCATATGTTGAAAATAAATTTTTACCCATTTTCTTTTTTTTAAGATTTTATTTTTTTATTTTTAGAGAGAGGGCAAGGGAGTGGGGAAGAGAAGGAGAGAAATCAATGTGTGGTTGCCTCTCACATGCCTCCTATCAGGGACCTGGTCTGCAACCCAGGCACATGCCCTGACCGGGAATCAAACCGGCGACCATTTGGTTCGCAGGCTGGCACTCAATCCACTGAACCATATCAGCCAGGGCTATTTTCTTTTTTAGCTGCCTAACATCTGAAGCCCTTCCCTTCAGTAATTCCCAACCATGTTCATTTTGTAAGAGGCAGTACCCACCTCCCACCATAGAAACCAAAAAGTAAGACACCCCTCCCAATACCCAATTCCACAAGGAGGTCTGAGCATGTGACCAAGGCCTGGTCAATCAGAAGCTCCATCTGAAAATCTGAGTGTGGAATAAATGATGCAAAAACATTTAAAGTGCAGACAGTGAAGAATTCACTCCACAGGCTGAGACATCAGCAGGGCAAGGGCTGTGTCCAGCAGCAGTGGTTCAGCTGCAGAATGCCAACTCCCAAAGGCCACGTCAGCAACATCCCCACCAGGTAGTCTCTTGAAAGTGATTTGGACCCTGTAACTTTTCATTTGTTTAAAGCTGCTTAAACCAGGCAATGTCCATTTCAGTTGCTTCAACCAAGAATTCTGAATGACACATCCATTCTAGAAGCTTCCTTTGTACCAACATCATCATTTCAAAATATCCACACCTAGTTCCTACACCTTCTTGTACAGGAATTAGATGTTTGAGAAGCTAAGGACACAACACAAAATCCCTAGATCCCACGAGATGGTGACTCAGAGCAGGCACACTGTGTTGGCATAAAAAACGTGGAACTATTGGGTTGGCCAAAAAGTTCGTTTGGGTTTTTTCTGTGAGGTGGCTCTAGTCGTGCTTAATTGTCTTTAACTTCATTTGAAACAATGTTGTTAGATTGTATTGTGACAGCTGTCAGATCAGCATGCATTTAAAAAAAAACTTATCAAAATCAGTGAATTTTTGGGCAGCCATTTTAATATTGAAAGTGGAAGAAAACATACATTTTGGTATATTACACTTCATTGTTTCAAGAAAGGTAAAAATGTAACTGAAACACAAAAATAGATTTGTGCAGAGTATGGAGAAGGTACTGTGACTGATCAAATGTGTCAAAAGTGGTTTGTGAAGTTTCTTGGTACTATTCACATTTTGGCCAAATAATTCTTTGCTGTGGGGAGGTCTCATGCATTAGAAGACGTTTAGCAGCTCCTCTGGCCTCTACCCATTAGAAGCCAATAGCAGGAGAGAGCTGACATATTCACACTATCCAAATCAAGGAAGTTATTGGTGAAAATGAAAAATGTCTTTTATTTTATGGAAAACTAACCCAATATTTTACCATGTTTTTCTTTCTTATTGTATTGTTCTACCTGAAGTTTTTTTAAGAGCCTTCTAATTCTTCGGGGGGAAGGAAGAACCTTAGTAAAATCCATTTTTAAATAGAGCAATGTAAGAGAAATGAGAGCGCTGGATTCATTGAAGTGTCGATTTTAGGAACTGCCATGTTTGGCGGCAAGGAGCAAGGGGGCCTTCCAAGCCCAGTTTAGAAAAGGTTCGGAGGCAGGGTGAAGAAAGACAGCCTAAGGGAAGAGAGAAGTATTCCAGCTTCGCAATGAATGTTTCAAATGTCCACGCACTGGTTGTTAGCTTGAAATATATTTCCCACAAAAGCATTGCTTCGCATGGTGGTTAGAGTCCCAGACTAGCCCAAAAGAGCCTCCTGAACATGAACTGCTCCATGTAGACATAATCGGGGAAAACCATGGAAGCAACAGATACGTTTTAATACACCAGCCAAAGGATGTCAAAGGGCTCTCTGACAAGCAGGGACACCAAGTAAAAGCAGGTTCCGTAGGAACGGTGGGTAAAGGAAGGAGGCCAAAGTCAGCACATGGGCTTTTTTTTGTTAAATACAAATGTCTTAAGACCCTTCTTAATTTCCTTGGTTTTCAGGCACATATGGATCTCAACTTATCTTCATATCACATGTACCCATAGTTCTCTACTCTGTAGTGGTCTTTCAAGTACAATCACCACATTAAAATAAATGCTCTTCCCCTTTTCCAGAAACCTGAGTTCTCATTGTTGAAAGGGACCCTAGGGATCACTTTGTCAAACATCCTGTCCAACGCAGGAGTCCTTTTTGACAGCATCCTGGCAGGCACACACCCAACTCAGGGACCAGAGGCAGTCCCCTTCAAGTCCCTGTGGTTCTAACTGCTACGAACTTCTTTATTTATATCAACTCAAAATCAGTTTTCATGAAGTGACCTTTCATGAAGTGGTCTTAGGTCTACCTTCTAAACAACCAGGAACATGTACAGGCCCTCCTCTGCAGAATACAGACTTTCAAATACTAATTGACTGTTTATTCCCTGATCTTACCAAATTGTCTAGCTTCCAGAATGCATTCCCCATAATCTGGCCCTCCTGGTCACTTGCTGGTATCCTTTAAAAACGAAGTTCCTAAATGAAGAAGCATCCTTCGGTTTGTGGTCTGACCAAGCCAAAATCCAATGAAGTAATTGTATCATTGACCTGGACACCCTCCTTCCATTCGGCCTGAAACTAAGTTAATGCTTCTTAGCAGCCACATCAGATCATCAGATCCTATGAAACTGTGGCTAAGTAAAAACCCAAAGACTTTTTCACAAACTATGGCCAAGAAAAACCTCTCCCATTATGAATATGTATAATTGATTTTTCATTCCAAATGTAGAAGTTCATGTTTACTCTTAAGTTTCAGATTGGTTTGGGGCCCAGCATTCCAGGCTGTCAAGATAACTTTGAATCTTGATACTATCATCTATCATTCTTGCTATTTTCTTCCCTGTGTTTTCAGTACATTTGATAAGGGTGACTTCTATGTCTTCATCCAAGTTTTGATAAAAATCTTGAACAAGACAAGGCTAATGATAGAGCCCTATGACACAGTGCTAGTGATATTTTTCCAAGCCAGCAAAAAGCCATCAAATGACACTCTATGGGCCTGCTTGTTCAATGAGCTGGGTACTACCTAAAGATGCTATCCTCTAATCCATATTTCACCAACTTTATCTACAAGGATATTTTGGCAAGAGTCCTGAAGACACAAATCATTTCCTCTTCTAGTCATTTTTTCCTGCGTACAACCCCCGTTACACAAAGCGAGCCCCTCCTGCAGATACCCAGTTTGTACTGTGCAACCCCACAGCCCCAGGACTCAGCTGACTGGACCACAGGGAAGGACCCTGCAAGCCAGAGGAGCCACGTCATAGACTGTCCCCACCAGGCCCTCTTCTCCTTGAAATGTGGGAATAGTGCACTTAACCCCAACTAGTCTGTCTGGGTACCTGAAATGAGAAGGGGTGTAAACTGAGGCTGCAGCAGCCATGCACAGCCAGTGTGCAGAGGAAGTCAGGGTGCTGAGAGGAAACTGGATCAAACATGCCCCCAAGAGTCCATGAAGCCTCGAAAAGACATTCATTTGTCCTAACTGGCCATTCAACAACTTTCAGAACAGTCAGAAGAACATCTGTCCACCCTCAGCTCTGTGACACTTCTCCGCTTTCCCCTTACTTCTCTAAGATCACCCGTAGAGGTTCCAGAAGACCTCTGCGGGCACCTTCAGAAGCCAGAGGTGGAAATTCTCTGGGTTCAGGAAAACACCATCATAGAGGACAGTGGCTACCTCATCATCTGATGATATGTTTATAAGAACACTTAACATGAGATCTACCCTTCTAAAATTGTCAATGCACAATACAATACTATTGACTATAGGCACAATGTTGTGCTGCAGGTCTCGAGAACTTATTCACCTTGTACAACTGAAACTTCAGGCTTGTTGATCAGTAACTCCCCATGTCCTCTGCCCTCAGCCCCTGACAAGCCACCATTCCACACTCTGATTCTGTGAATCTGACTATTTTAAATAACTCGGGTAAGTAGACTCATGCACTATTAGTCTTTCTGTGGCTGATTTATTTTACTTAAGGCTCATCCATGTTGTCATATGTTGCAGAATTTCCTTCCTTTTAAAACTGAATTGAGTGGGGAGGGCTGGGGTGGTGGGGAAGGGTGTGGGGAAAGGCAGAAAACTATACTTGAACAACAATTTAAAAAGTTAAAAAAATCCGAATAGTATCCATGGCATGCATATACCACATTTTCTTTTTTCATCCATCAATGGGCCACTTAGGTTTCTTCCGCATTTTGGCTACTGTAAATAGTGCTACAATGAACATGGAATGTTAATATCTCTTTGAGATTATGATATCAATTCTTCTGTATAAATACCAAGAACTGGGATTGTTAGATCACATGGTAGGTCACTTTGATTTTTTTTTTTTCTTTTTAGAGACAAGAGTGAGAAACATTGATTGGTTGCCTTCTGTAAGTGTCCCAGCCAGGGATCAAACCCCCAACCTAGGTATGTGTCCTGACCTGGGATCAAACCCATAACCTTTTGATGTATGGGATCATGCTTTAACCAACTGAGCCACCCAGCCAGGGCTCTAATTTTTTGAGAAACCACCGTAGTGTTTTCCACAGTGGCTGCACCATTTTGCATTCCCACTAAAAGTGTAAAAAGGCAATCTACAGAATGGAGAAAATGTTTGCAAATCCTGTATCTGATAAGGGGTTAATCTCCAAAATACCTAAGGAATTCCTACAGTTCCATAGCAAAAAAGAATAGCCTGGTCTTTAAAATGGGCCAAGGACTTGAATAGACACAGCATATGAAAAAATATTCAATGTCACTGGTCATCAGGGACACACAAATCCACACCACAATGAGAAACCACCTCATGCTTGTCAGAATAGCCATCATCAAAAAACAAAACAAAAACAAACAAACCAAAAAAAGAGTCATGGTTACTGATTTTTAAAAGTCCAGAGATACTTAAAAACCTGAACAAGTTATAATCACTCAAAACCAGAACTAAATCCAAACATGCTAACTCACTGCCCTAAGTTCTTTCCCTGACATTACCCATTGGAAGCAGGATAGAAGAACAAAGTAGTCAATTAATTCTTTTCTTTTTATTTTGAGCTCATGTTCACAGATAGTATATAGAGTTTATTTGGAGAACATTGTACTTGAAAGAGAAAATGCAAAGTTAAGGGGAAAAGTTTTGACTTTTAAAAATAATCATCACATAAAGTATAATGTTTCTAAAATTAAGTTACTGACCAGCACAGGCGGAAATTTAACTTATTCCTTACCTCATAAACTCAGTTTGTTAACATTGAAATGAGGGACTTTTGGATATTCAGGATATCCAAAGTACAAGGATATATTTGGCTAAGTGGTTAACTTGACAGCTATTTAGAAACTGTCCTTTCCTTTTAGAGAAACGATCACAGACGCTTCCAATTTACTTTGAATGAGCCAGTGAAGAGATGATGGAACCGAAGGGCAGAGGACGCAAGGCAGGGAGGGTGCCTGGGTTATCCCCAGGTCACTGTTTAAGGCCTGGAGCGCTCTGAACTGAACAGAAACTCAGCCTTAGCACTTGCTAATGTCAATGTGAACTTGAGAAGTGGAATCATTGCCGGACTCCAGTGCAGACGGCTCTGAGAGGGCAGAGGGCCTCCCAGGTGTGTGAAGGGCAGACTGCCTTTACAGGCCAGCCGTATCCTCCAAATTTAATCAAGTTCCCCAAGCACTTAAGCACTGCACACTGTTTTAATCTCTGTGGAGCATTCTCATTACCTCCCACTGACACTCCTCCCTAGAGTGCAAGCTCTTCCTGAGAGCAGAGGCCTTGCTCACTCCTCCTAGGGCCTCACTGCCTGGTACAGACTGGCATCTCTGTATTTTGTGTGTTCATCAACACTTATCCAGCCTCACCATGTAGGCCAGGCATTGTTCTGCTGGCTTACGTAATACTGACTCAGTCCTCACGACAACCCTGTGAGCTGGACCCTATTATGATGCCCCTTTTACAGGTGAGAACACTGAGCACACAGAAGTAGACTCCACCGTGAAATGGTTCAACCTGACACAGCTGTAGAGCGGCAACGCTGGGATTTGAACTCTGGTGGTCTGGCTCCAGAATCTGTAGACTCCTGTAGTCAGGTGCCTCTTGTGGTAAATCACCAGTAAGGTATTTGTTGAATAAAGAAAGAAAAAAAAAAAATGACAAGAGTGGGATGAAAATGAGATACGTTTAAGGAAATATTGGCTAACTACAAACCCATTCAGAAGTTCTAATTGACTAACAGACTTAAAGTTGGCCTAACTCAGATATTGTGAATTTATTTTAACAGGAAAAAAAAAGAGAGAAATGCTGCTCTTTTGAATATGTACTTCTTTGGGGGAAAGACAGTTTTATCTATCTCATTTGCCTGCTCGAATTCGGAGTTCACGTTTGGAAGCACTTAATGGCCCGCATGCGGGCTGCCTCCATGGAGCTTCTGGCGAGACCTTCCTCTTCAGGCTCGAGCGCTCATGTGGATGCCATGTTTCCGGGTCTCTAAAACCACAGGCCTCTCTAGCTGGTGTGGACAGCCCTGCCCCAACATAACCTTCTCCTTCAGAGCTCACCACTGAATGCCAGGCCTGTGCTCCTCTCATCCCTAACCCTTACACCTACCCGAAGAATAGGCTATTATTATCCGTTTGCGCAAGCTCACATTGTTCAAAAGTGGTAGAGCCAGGGCCTGAAACCCAGCAGCCCAACTCCACACTCACTTTCCTGGTCACCCCGACCATATCATGTCCCTTCCTACAGCGGTCATGCTCACCTCTGAAATCTACCATCACTTATTTTATTGCTCTCATTCATTTGAAGCTTAGCACTTTCCCCCCTTGAGGCATATCACCTACCCAAGTAAACCATAAATCACTCGAAGGCCATCTAAAATATTTTATTTTTTTTAATGTTTTATTTTTTTATTTTCAGAAAGTGGGAGAAAGAGAGGGAGAGAAACTTCGATGCATGAGAGATCTGCTGATCAGTCGGTTGCCTCTCGCACACCCCCCAACCAGGGACCTGGTCCACAAGCCAGGAACGTGCCCTGATAGGGAATCGAACCAGTGACCTCCCAGTTGGCAGGTGGGCACTCAGTCCACTGAGCCACCCTGGCCAGGGCTAAAATATTTTAATATCAATGGAGGGAATGATGTTTGAAACTTCACAAACAAGATGGAATTAGAGCGGGGGTTCTCTAAACTGATTTGTAGACTACAAGGTTGAGTAGATTGCCCTGGCTGCTGTGGCTCAGCTGGTTGGGCCTCATCCCACAAACCGAAAGGTCACCAGGCACCAGTTCAATTTCCGGCTGGGACACACACCTAGGTTGTTTCTCTCTCACATCGATGTCTCTCTCCCTCTCTTTCTTCTTCCCTCCCCGCCACCTCACCCCACACCAGCTCTCTTAAAAAAAAAGAAAAGAAAGATGAGTACATCATTTTAACTACTGCAGTTTGAATTGCTACCAAGTTGTACTCTGTAATTTCATAATATCTGAAATTTAATTATACACACTAACACACTCATTTTATAAGATGAAAGGTATATGAACAACTAAATATTGATTCTGATATCACAAAAATGCCATAATTTTTAAAGAGCATATAGTGTAACAACATGGAAAGTGCCTAAATTCTACAATAAATATAATTCAATGTTAAAGTGAAAGGGATTTCTTTCTTTTCCTTGGTTTCTCTTTCTGGAATCTGCTAAAGATAAAAAGTCACCAGCAAGCATCTATTAAAAGCTGTTGTTGTTGTTTTTTTCTTAATCAGAATTTATGAAGTCAATTTTATTTAAATTAAAAACAAGAATTCTTCTTGAAACATGTAATATCAAACCAATTCCTTGATTTTTTTCCTTCCTCTTAATTTGTAACAGAGACTCTAAGAAAATAAAATCTAAGGTTAAGGAAATTTCCATCGATGTGAAGAAAATATTTTCCAAAATTAAAATAACAAGTTCCTCCCTGGTTAACAGAACTGATTTAAGTTGCAGATACACGGCTGCCCCTGAGATCACCTTCCTCCCCAAGCACCGTGAAGGGGCCAAATCCACATCCTTTTCAGCAATTTGCAAGCCCTCTACGGGACTACCTTTTTTATGAAATGCTGCACATACTACCAATGCTACATAAATATTTCATGATACATTAGCCAGTCCTGGAATTTCCTGCAAGATTGCACAAAGTCTTTAAAACAGTGCACTGCAAGCCATAAAATAATCAGATATAAAGGTAAGCTATATCAATCTCTTGATTAACTACATTTTTTT
>VMDR010005889.1:0-25833 GCA_007922815.1 Macrotus californicus | reverse complement strand
AACATTTTACTTTATCTGCAGCTCTCCCACAAACCTTCTCCACGTTTCAAATTTAGTAATTTGGGACAAGAACAGCTCAGTAAACAGAAAACATCCCCAGGGAAAAATGGAGGCTAAGATTAAGGAATCAAATTTCCAAACTAAGCAATGCTTTCCATGTTGAGGGACCCCCCGGTAAGATAATAATATGTGAGAAAGTGCTTTTAAATTTTTCAAGACACTGCAGAAATGTAAGGTGGTTTAATACTGAAAACTGTGGAGGGTAGCATTTTTCAATAATAGGAAATTCTAGGGGTATTCAGATAGAATTGGAAATATTATTCTCACATACAAAAGTAGGGCCTCCCCAAACCCCCCCAATGTAGATCTCTTGTCAGGATAATTAAGTGGTACAGTTTGATTTTTAAAAACTGCTCACTTTACCATATTTCTGCAACTCATGAATATTTTGCTTATTGGCTCTGATTATATTGAAAAGAGACTATTATAACATTTTTTGGTAATAATTTCAATTTCCAGATTTTGATTGTCAAGCAGAGTGTCGTTGTGGAGAGAGAGCCTTGAACTTGATACAGTAAAAAATGTCTGGTTTTTTAAAACCAGCAAAGCTCATTAAAAAGTTTTATGAGTGGTTGAAATCTTTAGATTGAGATATCTGAAACACCTTCACTTTGCAATCTGTGATCTACTCCTCAAGGTATACCACTTCCTGAGTTCTTCTGGACCCTAAACTCTGACTAATTGCCCATTTTAGAAAGCTTAATAAGGTAACTCTATAAAAAATTAAACTAAAGGAAAACCCAGAACTCCAAGGGGGGTTTTTTGTTGTTGTTATTTGGGGGTTTTTTCCGTTTAGGCTGGTCTGATTTAAGAGAATTGGTTGGGGAAAGGCTGCCATCTTGTGGCCACAAGTAAGAACTTGCTCCAGAAGGACTACGGTTCCCAGAGCCTCTGACAGCTGTTCCCAGAGAAGAGGAAACCTTCCTATCAGCTCTCTGTGCATCCGAAGCCTCCCCACTAACAACAAAATTTTCAAAATTAAAGTGAAAATTCTAATTTCAGACAAAAAATTAAAGTGGAAATAACATTTTAAAACTTTCATTTTTTATATTTTTAATTTATTTTTAGAGAGAGGAGAAGGGAGGGAGAAAGAGGGAGAGAAATCTCAATGTATGAGAAATATGTTGACCAGTTGCCTCTCGAACGCCCCCATGTGGGGACCTGGCCCGCAACCCAGGCATGTGCCCTGACTGGGAAAGGAACCAGGGACCTTCTGGTTTGCAGTCCAGCACCCAATCCACTGACCCACAACAGCCAGAGCTACAGAACTTTTTGCTCAAATAAGATCTTAGAAGGAAGATGAAGTAAGAGATAAAGGCAAGAGATATGGGCTTCCCTTCCTCCCTGGCAGCCCCAAAAGCCTCCATAAGTTTTCTGAGTTCAAACATTGGAGGAAGTGAAGCCCAGAGATCAAGCGACGCAGAAACCCCAACCCTTCCTCTCTCTGCAGGGCCCTCTCCTCTGACAAGCAGCTCTTTTTCAGACATGCATTTCTCCAGTCTGCAGAAGTCAAAAATCGTCGACTTCTAGAACTCATCTAAGAACACCAGTAAAATTCCTCTCATTCCATCCCAAGCCACCTGTGAGCGGATCTGATTGGGGGTGAAGACAATGAAGACTTCCAAATAAGGAGACTATATAAGCGTGACTTTCTGCAACGACAGAAATGTTCCATCTCTACTACCCAGTAGTATTGCCACTACACACCTGAACATTTGAAATGTGACCAGTGTGACCAAGAACTGGCATCTTAATTTTATTTTAATTAATTTAGATAAAAATGGCACGTGGGACTGATGGCTACCCTACTGGACAGCACAGCTACAGAGCTTGCCCCCCGAGCCCATTTCAGCATATCACCTTCATAAACAAAAATCTATTTATTCAAAAAGATACATTTTGGCTAGTATAATAGAGAGCAGTGCGTACTATCCAGCATATGCACAAAAGCAGAAAATATGGTCTCTGCTTTCTAGGAATATACAATCAAATAGGGACGAGAAAACATGCAGACACCTAACTAAAGCCAAGAACACAGGGAGCTACAGGGCTGAATTAATGGGAGATCTGCAACTGAAACAGGGTCCTAAAGATCATGTAGCAGGAGGAGGGGAAACAGGCATTTCAGAGAAAGGGCAGCAAGGATAAGGAACATGGGAGGTCACCAGGTTTGCTCAGGGGATCCCAGGAAGCCCAATTTGAGGAGTGGGTTGTATGCAAGGGACTCATGGGAGAGAAAATCAGCAAGGTACAATAGGGCCAGTTTTTAAACCTAAAAATGAGAGACCCAGAGAGGGAACAAGGGGAGGGCAGAGGAAGGGATTGATTAATGAAAGATTGCAAAAGAGAAGGGGACCAGACTTTGGAAAAGGTTAACTGTTGGGAAGGGGGGAAGATAAGAGATGATTGAAATCTTTAAACCCAGGTTAAGTGGAAGACTGCCAGCACTGGTAAGGAGGCAGGTATTTAGGAGGGTGGAGGAGGACAGGTGAATGAAGGTTATCGATATTGAGGTTAATAAGATAGCCAGATGAAGCAACAAGCACTTTGAGAGGTAAAATGAAAGTGAAAAATAATAGAGGCTGATGGATGTGAGATTCAAACCAGACTGCTGGGTAAACGCATGGAGCAGAGGGGTAGACACGGGAGGAGGAAGAAAGGAGAAGAGACCCAAGGACAGACTTTGCTTCTAATGGCAAATAGCCCCTTTGCAATGAGAAAGAAGGAACAGAGTCAGGGTAGGAACAGCCAGAGAAGTGGCAGCCCTACTACAGAGACGGGAGGGAGATGTCTCACTGTATATACTTTGTTCCTCTTGAGCATCTCTGCCTTCCTAACTAGATTGCCTACTGTGCAAAAATGGAGACTATGCATGTACTTCATTCTCAGTGCCTACACAATGCAAAATAAAGTCGATGGCAATCCTATCTGAAAACCTCAGTACCACAGGACGGGGCAGGAGGTGACGGATGTAAAGGGCCCCAGAGGAGGGCGAGCCTTAGAGGCTTTACCTCCATCGTGTGGAAAACTACCCCCTACGCTAAAATGCTGCTCTGGTCCCCCCTAACAAAACGTAAAAGCGAGACCCATGCTTGTAACATGAGCTAGTTCAACGGTTCCCAATCCTAGAAAATGGTCAGAATCACCTAAAGACTGCTGGCTGGCCCCACCTTCATAGATGATTTAACCACCTGGGCAAAAGATATGGTTTTAGAGCTTCCCAGGTGACTCTCATGAACAGCCAGGATTGAGAACCATCCATTGCTGCCAGAAATGTGTAAAGTTTCTAACCCAGTGTTTAGAATGCCCTTTCATTCTCCTAACTGCTGGTGCAATTTTTTTACATTCATGTAGAAAAATTGGCACATACTTTTTGCATATTTCAAGATGCTGACATATATTGAGCAGAATCCCACACACGTTATCTCATTGAATGCTTAGAGAAGCCCGGAGTAGTTCAGTTGCCTACCTGAGATCCCACAGTTAGTGACAACCCAGGGGAGCTGAGCCCAGAGCCCACTCTCTGATCTGCTGCTCCTGTGCTGCCCCCCAGCCCAGTAGCTGCCCAGACGTCCTGGAAAGCAGGTGGGGGAGCATCTCAGACATTGTGAGACACAGAGAGGAGTCAGTCACAGAACTGTGATGAAAGCCAACAGATTTGTCCCTGGGACCACCTGCTATTGCTGAGCTTCACTCAGGCGTGGTCCTCAGGGACAGCTGGCCAGGAGAGACACCTAGCAGAGCCAGGACAAGAAAGTGCAAAAATAATGTCCTTTCCTTTCTCGTATTTACCTCTACACCAGCCGGGAGACAAGTTTTACAAATACCTTACACCTCTCTGACAAAGGAGCAATAATTTCTGAGTGAGAAACTCTGTTAGGGCTCCTCTTCCCCATCCCATTCCCTTCCCTTCCAAAAGAAGTCCAACAAAAGTAGCAAGCCTGGTCCCAAGCTAGCCAAGGGTTTTCTATCCTTGCCTGATACTTTTGGGGCTTCAGGGAGGGGGCTGTGCCCATTGGTAACCTCCCTGCAGCTCTGACGTGAGGGAACAACGGCAAAGGCCTGACAGACTAATTAAACGCGGGGTGCGCAGAATGCTGGCTGACGGCACTGCCACCTAAACAAAGTTGACGAGCAAACGAATCCGTCGTCATGTTGCGTGATGCAGCAGCACGGGGTTAGAGCTCAGACTAGCTTTGGGAGTCGGAAAACCGGGCTACTGGGTCCTCTGTCTTACCCGCAGGAGCACAGTTCGCAGATGCACTTCCTCTTCACCGGGGCCATCCGGAGTCCTGACTGTTGGCGCAGAGCATCCCCCGTGTCGCCGCCTCGAAGACCCCAACCACCTCGTTGGGGGTGAACCAAGTCTTGAGGGTCTTAGCAAATATTCTGGATATTTACTCCAAAGAAAACCTAAGCGGCCCTTTAGCGAAGTCCAGTTGTCTGTTCCCTTTCTTGAGCTGGCCTTGCGCAAGAGAAGCACCGAGCGTGGATGGCGCGCCAGCCTGGTGAGCTCCCCCTGCACGTCGCCACACCGGTTTCTGCAGGCCCAGCTGCGCACCTGGAGAAGCGAGCCCCGCCTTGGAAGCCACGCTGCACGTGGGCCCTCTGTGACGTCACTAGGGCCAGGGGCGCGCCTCTGTCTGGTGGTCATGATGTCACAGGAGCCACTTGCGAGGTCAGAAAGCTCCCAGCGCCTTCCCTTTGTCCAGTACCCAGGACAAAGATTCCCCGTTGGAACTTGGAGAAACCTGAAGAAAGGTGGACATAACGATTTTGGAAAGCTCCTGAGTGAGCACATCAAATGCCATGATCACTTGTGCAAAAAAGGGCTGCCACCACATGAGGTGGCCGTTTTTTACCTCTAGGATCCATAGCACCCCTTTTCCTAGGAAAGCATCCCTTGACTTCCTGAAGGCTGGCCTTAAATACCATTTCCAGATCTTTCTTGGGGAAGCCAATGCTTTAGGCTCCACCCACAGACCCTGCACTCTTGAGAACAAGGCAGTTTCAGGGCACCTAGGCCTTTACTGCTCAGGTGCGTACTCAGTCACTTCCCCAGGTGCTAGCAATGATGCCGTAGGACAGTGGTTAAGTTTTAATTGTGCATCAGAATCACCTGGCTTGATAAAAACAAGATGGCCAGGTCTCGCCCCCACAGTTTCTGATTCAGTAGGTCTGGAGTAGGCAGAGAATTTGCGTATTTGTGTCAAAAACCACACTTCAAGAAACACAGCTTTAGAGATTTTTTTTTCCTCTCTAAGGAGCCTTCCGCTAATATAGCTTTTCAGCTTACCTAATCCTGAGAACCGTTAGAGATCTCACCCAGAAGCCTCCTGCTTAAATGAATCTCTAGTCTGGACCCTAGTTTCAAGAAGTCAGGTGACTCTGATCATGAAGCAATCACAGGAGACACTGCTCTGATACATTGTGTGGAATTACGCATTACGACTTCCTGGGTGTGGGAAATGGGACCTGAAAGTATTGATCATCCTTAGGCTTGTTTTCATTTTCCATGCTTCCTAACTCTTCCCACGAGCTTTAGTGAGTCAGTATGTCAGTCAGAGGATTATTAGACTTCACGACTTTTAATACTCAGAGTTTGTTATTTTTCTTCCATGTGAAGCTTCAGAACAGAGGTCAGCAAACTATTGCTGGCAGGGCAGATTCAGCTGACCACCTGTTTTGGTTTGGCCAGCAAGCCAGAAATGGTTTTTACACTTATTAATGGTTGAAAAAAATTAAAAGAAAATAATAAAATTCAAATTTCAGTGTCTATAAAGTTTTGAATCTTGTCAAGAACTCGTGGAAATATTCCTAATTTTGCTCTTGGCCCTCGAAAGGTAAAATATTTACTATATGATTTTTATAAAGAAAGTTTGCCAACCCCAGCTCTAGAACGTCAAAATGGTGAATCAGAGGGAAGCAAAGCTTACTGGTTGATCTTAAGAGCAGTAGAGGGTGAAGCTGCTTCTTGCCTTCCTGGTAGGAGGTCAGGGTTCTAAAAGGGAGGGTGGGAACTTGGGGAACGGGACAAGATGGTGAGGTGGGAGCTAGTGAAGGCAAGGCGAAGCCTGAATGCCATCCCTTGTCATTGACAGGGAACATCAATCATGCTACCCTTCCATAGGAACTATAGCCCTGAACACCACCTTCTCTTGGCAGCTGACTAAACATTCTCCTTGCATCTTCCAGAAGAAGGATGTCCTGCGCATGCCCCCAGACTCTGATGAGAACTCAAAGGAGTACCCATGAGACTATCAGGTGATTTCTAAAAAGAAACCTTGCAGACAAGAAGGGGCTGGAAAGAAGTATTTGAAGTCATCAAAGGCAAGGACCTACATCCAAGATTACTTTATCCGGCAAAGCTTTCATTTAGAATGGGAAGGCAGATCAAGTGATTCCCAGATAAGGTCAAGTTCAAGGAGTTCATCATCACCAAGCTCTTATTACATGAAATGTTAAAGGGACTTATCTAAGAAAAGGAAGATCAAAAATATGAACAGTAAAATGACAACAAACACACAACTATCAACAAATAAACCTAAAAGAAAACAAAAACTATAACATGTCATGTAAGGGACTTATCTAAGAAAAGGAAGATCAAAAATATGAACAGTAAAATGACAACAAACACACAACTATCAACAAATAAACCTAAAAGAAAACAAAAACTAAGCAAACAACTAGAACAGGAACAGAATCAGAGAAACAGACCTCACATGGAGGGATTTCAGTGGGGAGTGGGAAGGAAGGAATAGCGGGGGAAAAGGTACAGGAAAGAAGAAGCATAATTAGTAGGCATAAAATAGACAGGGAGAGATAAAAAATTATATCAGAAACAAAGGACTCAAAAAATTTATATGTACAACCCATGGACATAAACTAAGGAGGGGGAATGCTGGAGGGCTGGGCAGGCAGAGTGGAAAGGGGATAAAGGGAGAAAAACATTGGGAAAACTAATAGCATAATCAATAAAAAATGCTTAAAAAATAAATTAAGATCTAAATGAATTGAGAGATATATCATGTGCATTGATCAAAATATGCAATATTGTTAAGAAGGCAATTCTCCCCAAATTGATTTATAGATTCAATGCAATCCCTATCAAAATCCCAGCAAACTTTTGTTACAGAAATTGGCATGCTGATCCTAAGAATTTATATAGAGTCAAAGAACCTAGAATAGCCAGATAATTCTGAAAAAGAACAACAAAGAGGGCCCTGACCGGTGTGGCTCAGTTGGTTGGGCAACATCCCACAAAGTGAAAGGTCATCTGTTCCATTCCTGGTTAGAGCACATGCCTGGGTTGCAGGTTTGGTCCCTGACTGTGATGTGTACGATGCTTCCCTCTCACATTGATGTTTCCTTCCCTCTCTTCTTCCCTCCCTTCCCTTCTCTCTATAAATAAATAAAATCTTCTTAAAAAATAAGAACAACAAAGAGGACTTAAACCATCCAGTTTCTACACATTATCAAAATTATGGCTAAGGTAATCAAGACAGTATACAGAATAAGGAAAGACATATATAGATCAAGGAACAGAATGAAGAGCCCACAGTCCAGCTCTCAAAGTTCTGGTCCATTGATTTCCAAGAAAGGTGACAAGGCCACTCAGTGAGGAAAGGATGGTCTTTTCAGCAAGTGATGCTGAGATGATTGGACATCCACATGCAGGGAAAAAGAAAATGTATACCCTGACATCAGCTCATACAAAAATTAACTGAAAAATACATCATATACTTAAGTGTAAAATCTAAAACTACAAAATATTTAGAAGAAAGCAAATAACTAAATCTTTGTGACCTTCAGGTAGGCAGATATGTTAAATATACTCCAAAACCATGATCCATAAAACTAAAAAGAATGACATTGCAGACTTCATAAAAAATTTACTCTTCAAAAGACCATGTTAAGAGAATGAAAAGGTAAGTACAGACCGGGAGAAATACTTGCAGATCACTTATCTAATAACTCGTATCCAGAATACACAAATAATTCTTACAACTCATAATACAACCAAATTTAAAAAGAGCAAGAGATTTTAAGAGATCTCACCTAAGAAAACATATAAATGCCAAAAGCCAATGAAAAGATGCTTGGGCAGAAAAGAGCTGACATAGCGAGCCTGCAACTGCTGTCCTTGGACAGTCCTGCTTGCAAGGATTGCCCTCGCCTAAGAATTTGGATGTGGGGAGAGTTCCCATCATTCCCTGAAAATAAGGCTCACTGTGCCTACACTATTCAAGCAATGTGGTTTATACGGAACACGTGCTTTCCTTCTGGGAACCTGGGATTTTGGTACATGCTAGGTAAATGGTGCCTATATGGCTGGCCCCCAATATAAAGCCTGAGCCGTGAGTCCCTGGTAAGATGTCCTTGGAGACATTCCACATGTGTTGTCACAACTCATTGCTGGAAGAATAAAACATGTCCCGTGTGACTTCACTGGGAAAGGACTTTTGGAAACCTATGCCTGTTTTCCTGCAGACTTCACCCCATTTGTGTTTTCCCCTTGCTGCTTTTGCTAAGGGTCCTCTCACTGTAATAAATCAAAGCCATGAGTATGACTACGTGCTGAGTTCTCTGAGTCCTCCTAACAAATCGTTGAGCCTGGGGGTGGTCTTCAGGAGCCCCAACACAATGCACGACATCAATAATCATTAAGGATATGTAAATTATAACCACAATGAGACTCTACTTCATAGCCATTAGAATGGCTATAATCCAACATTGTTGCCAAGGATGTGAAAAAAGTGGAACTCTCGCACATTGCTGATAAGAGTGTAAAATGGTTCAACCACTTTAGAAAACAGTTGGCTGTTCTTAAAAAGTTAAACATATTCTTACCAAGTAACCCAGGAATTCCACTCATAGGCATTTACCCAAAAGATTTTACCCAGATGAAAACATCTGTCCACACAAAAACTTTCATATGAACATTCATAGAAGCATCATTCCTAATAGCTTAAAAACTGGAAATAATTCCAATTTCCATCAACTAGTGAATGAACAAACAAAATATAGTAGTGTATATTCAAACAATGGAATATTATTCAGCAAAAAACAAAATAATTTGAGTATTAATACATGTTACAATATGGATGAATCTCAAAAACCGTAGGGTAAGAGAAAGAAACAAAATACAAAAAACTACATTCTGTATGACTCCACTTACATAAAATTTCTAAAGAAAGCAAACTGATAGAAAGTGGAACAGTGGTTTGCCTGGGTGTCAGAGTGGGAGCAGAGATTGATGGCAAACAAAGGCGAGGGAACTTTTAGGGGTAGCAGAAATGCTCTAAAACTGAGCTGTGGTGATGGTATATGCACTTACGTACAATGGATGGATTTTATAGTATGTAAATTATACCTCAATAAAGCTTTTTTTAAGTAAAAAATCCCCTGCAAAAAGCTCCTCTTGGTATCATTATTAAAATATTAGTTTTGAATAATTTCAATCAACATTTCTTTCATTTCCAAATAAGATGGTAAATTGAACACATGGATTCATCTTTCTCTCTCCAAAATTCCACTAAAATGACAGAATGAGCTGAGAGTGTAAGGACAAAGATAGGATATGAGATAATAACATCAAATTTGAAGAAGCACAAAAGTACAAGGAAGAATGGTACTGACTTATTTGACACAAGAAAGTCGAATCGTGAGCCAGCAGTAGGGAAAACCAGAAAGAGCATCATATTTACCACAGAACCTCCAAAATATTTATGAATTGGCAGCATCAATGGGAATAAAGTTTGCTTGAAGGACTGATTCAAACTTGTTTTATGAGGCCAGTATCATATTTTTGATAATTTTGGTATCATATTTTTATGATACCAAAGCCAGATAGCACAGAAAAAGAAAGAAAAGGAAAGAAAGAGAGGGGTGAGAGAGGAAGGAAGGAAGGAAGGAAGGGAGGAAGGAAAGGAGGAAGGAAGGAAGGAAAGAAGGAAGGAAGGAAGGGATGGAGGGAGGGAAAATTACACATCAATATCTCTAATGTTGTTAAATTTGGTATGCTAGTATTTTATTATACTAAGTTTAACAACACATCAAAAATATTATACACCATAACCAATTATAATTTACCTCTGAAATGCAAGATTGTTTTAATATATGCAAATCAATCAACGTGATAAGCACAATAACAGATAAAAGATATGCAAATCAATCAATGTGATAAGCAAATAAAAGATAAAAACCACAGGATCACTTCAATAGATACAGAAAAGGCATTTGACAAAGTTCAACATCCATTCATGATAAAACTCAACAAAATAGGTATCAAAAGAAATTTCCTCAACACAAAATAGGGCATTTATGAAAAGCCACAGCTAACATCAATGGGGAAAAACTGAAAGTTGTTTCTCTAAGATCCAGTCAAAAGCAAGGATGCCCATTCTTGCCACTTCCATTCTACATAGTACTGGAAGTACTAGCAAAAACAATCAGACCAAAAGATTAAAAAGGCATTCAAATTAGAAATAAAAAGTAAAATGATCACTGTTTGCAAATTACATGCTCCTGTATGTATACAATCCTAACACCCTTCCCCCCCAAAAAAAACCTGTTAGAACTAATAAATTCAGTAACATTTCAGGATACAAAAATCAACATACAAAAATCAGTTGTGCTTCTGTATACCAACAACAGTCTATCTGAAAAGACTCAAGAACACAATCCCATTTACAATAGCATCAAAAAGAATAAAACAACTAGAAATATATTTAAACAAGATTATACTAGAATCTTTTTTTAGAAAGTTAAATGTATAGTAGCTGAGAGTAGAATGATTAACCAGGGTCAGGGAGGTGAGGGAAATGGGTAGATATTGGTCAAAGGGTACAAAGTTGAGGTTATGTAGGAAGGATAAGTCTAGAGATGTAATGTACAGCATGATGATTATAGTTAATACTGTACTGAATACTAGAAATTTTCTAAGAGTGGATTTCTGATGCTCTCACAGCACAGAAAGAGGTAACTGTATGAGGTATATTCATTAGCTTGACTGTAGTAATTAGTTCAGTGTATATTATCAAATCATGTTGTACACCTTAAAGATATACTACTTATATTTTAAAATAAAATTGCATTTCATTATTTAATAGATGTGTACCTTGGCAATGTTACTTAACCCCCATAAGCTTCGATTTACTCGCTTTAAAGTCGGGTTATTTATTTATTCATAGGTTCATTGTGAGGATTGAGCTAATGCACAGGTTCCATATCACAGTTTCCTCGAGCTTTGGAATGCTGATTATAAATTCTAAAGTCCGAGATTACCAAGAAAGCAGGTGTGAGAAAGGAACTTCCAAATAGAAAAAAGCACTAACTGGGAGTCAGCATATTTGCTCAGTAAGAATTTACTCCCATGAAACATGATAGGCCTGGGCCCATCACTTAACCTCTCGAAGTCTCACTTTCCTCATCTGTACAGTTGTCACGTACCTTGCCCTCATACTCAGTAAACCAGGGGATCTGGAGAGGCCTGCCTAGGCTGAGAAGTATTCCTTCCTCTGCTCCACCCGTCTCCCGCCCTGGCCTAAAACACCCAAGCCCACCGCGCTCTTAAAGCCACTAGTCCTTTTTTTTTTTTTTTGGCCGCGAGGTGGCAGCATTCTCCCAAGCGACCACACACGTACAGCTTTGCAACCCTAAACCCAGCTCTGAAACAGAACAGAACACCAGAATCCCGGGGTCCCCTTCCACTTTTCTCGTTCAGGTGGCCCCTGTTAGGTTTCATTAATAGAGCATTTATCAATGCTCCTTAGGCACTGACCGCCGAGCCCGGACGTTCTCGCGAGATCGCCGCCGGAAGTGAGTGGCAGCGGAGCCGCAGCGCCTCACTTCACCGGAAGGTGAGCCGGGCTTCAGAGCTTTTGCAGCCGTTTGCCCCGGGGCGCTCTCCAGTGAAACGGAGCTCAGTCCACCGCGGCTTTCCCAGCCCTCAGCTCGCTCTTTCGGCTTCCCCAGCTGCACAGCTGCGCGGCCCAGCCTGCGGAGGCCCCGCAACGCCCGGCCACTCCCTCTCTCCGCGCTGCAGTTAGGCCGCGCCTTCAGGCCCAGTCCGCGGCGGCTCCGGCGGGTGATGCCCAATACAGCCATGAAGAAAAAGGTGCTGTTGATGGGGAAGAGCGGGTCGGGAAAGACCAGCATGAGGTCGATTATCTTTGCAAATTATATTGCTCGCGACACCCGGCGCCTGGGTGCCACCATCGATGTGGAGCACTCCCACGTCCGATTTCTGGGCAACCTGGTGCTGAACCTGTGGGACTGTGGCGGTCAGGACACCTTCATGGAAAACTACTTCACCAGCCAGCGAGACAACATCTTCCGTAATGTCGAGGTGCTGATTTACGTGTTTGACGTGGAGAGCCGCGAACTGGAAAAGGACATGCATTATTACCAGTCGTGTCTGGAGGCCATCCTCCAGAACTCTCCCGATGCCAAAATCTTCTGCCTGGTGCACAAAATGGATCTGGTTCAGGAGGATCAGCGTGACCTGATTTTTAAAGAGCGAGAGGAAGACCTGAGGCGTTTGTCTCGCCCACTGGAGTGCGCTTGTTTTCGAACATCCATCTGGGATGAAACCCTCTACAAAGCCTGGTCCAGTATTGTCTATCAGCTGATTCCCAATGTCCAGCAGCTGGAGATGAACCTAAGGAATTTTGCCCAAATTATTGAGGCCGATGAAGTTCTGCTGTTCGAAAGAGCTACTTTCTTGGTCATTTCCCATTACCAATGCAAAGAGCAGCGCGACGTCCACCGATTTGAGAAGATCAGCAACATCATCAAGCAGTTCAAGCTGAGCTGCAGTAAATTGGCCGCCTCTTTCCAGAGCATGGAAGTTAGGAATTCTAACTTCGCTGCTTTCATCGACATCTTCACGTCGAACACGTACGTGATGGTGGTTATGTCGGATCCGTCGATCCCGTCCGCAGCTACTCTGATCAACATTCGCAATGCCAGGAAACACTTTGAGAAGCTGGAGAGAGTGGATGGTCCCAAGCACAGCCTCCTTATGCGTTGAATATTGCCAAATGCTTTCCGAAAGTGCTTAATTGCCTTTTCCACCTCCCCTCCCCTCCCCCGCATCCTTTTAGTATTCATTATTGTCGTGTGCTTAAAAGTGGGCTTTGAAATGTGTGCTGCTTACTACTTCACCCCTTTCTTCCCTATTTCCCTTTCTTTGAAACCTTGGACGCTATTTACTCAGCTATCCAGTAGAGCTTCAAGATGGCCTTTCTGAAAAGTTGGTGTGGTTTAACACTAAAGTAGGTGGTGTGTGTGTGTGTGTGTATGTGTTCTTATTACCTGGTTCTAATAGATATACACATAAAAGCCTTTGCAATACCTTCCTGTATTCCTTACAAGATTGCAAAGATGGAATGTTACTATTTTATCAGCAAGGTATTAAAATGCATTTATAAATTCTTCTTGGCTTCAATCATGAATAAACATTTGCTGTTAGCAATTTAAAATATGGTCTTATTTTAAGTAATTTGAAGGTGGTTAATATGTAAATCTAAAGATTCTGACTGCCCACAAGTTTCTCAATTGGTAAGTTTGATTGTGATCATAACCCCCAGCACCTTAGGGATGTTCATAGCAGTATTGGCTTTGGAGCTACACTGACCACCAGAGCTGAGTTTCTATTCTAGTCCCCTCACTCACTAGCTCTGTGAGCTGAGCAAGGTAGTTTCGCTGGCTTTTTTTTTTTTTTTTCTCATTTATAAAAGGTGGATAAGAATAGCACTACAACATAGGATTGTTAAAAGGATTCAATTAAAACATAAACATTTAGAATGGTGCCTGGCACATACTTGGTACTGTGTCAGCTGTCAGTACCACCTACTGAGGCATTCTCCCCCACTCCCCAAAATTACTGAACATGGAGACTAAGTAAATATTTGAGTCCTTACTAAATGCTAGGTATTCTCAAATACTTGATGTGCATTTTCTTATTAAGCCTCACAATGTATGAGGTAAATTACTTTTATCTCTCAATAGATAAACTGGTATGACCTAATACAGCTGCACCTAGGCAATGATTACAGATCCCCTCCCCCCTTTCCTATTACATCCCACTACTTCACTGACGAAAAAATTAATCATAAAAATCCTAGCTTTTTAGGTATACACTATTTATATAATTTCCCTAGTTTTAGAGATGGAGGAAACTGAAGACCAGGAAGTTAAAGGACTTAATAGTGTTCCATTCACTTTGGCAAGATCACTTCCCCACCTGTATTTGTCTGGATATTGGATAACACTGAATCAGATTCTTAGATTAACTACTTTGGGAGAAGGATTCTAAGATTCCTAATTTGAATTGGCAGTGTGGTATGGGGAAATCAGAAAAAAAAAGATATAAAATGCCCCTTTCCAACTGCCTTAAAGATTGTTTTTAAATGCAATCTACGTATTTTTAGATCCAAGAAACTTCTGATCAACTCCTCACCTTTTACAAATGAGACACTAGTTCTCTACACAGATTAAATATAAGCAATAGGACTTTAGAATTTCCAAGGCTTTATAAAGTTAACATCTTTTAAACCTTTTATAGCAACAGCTACGGATGAAGAGGTCCCTAACCTTGAAGAGCAAAGAAGCTAACCAAGTATAAATCATTAAATTCATCTAATTGAAGCCTTTAGCAGTAAGACTCCAGATGAAAAAACTCTGAAGGTACAGATGTCCTTTTTAAAATACCACATTTTGTGACTCTAGTAATTAAAATGGCAGTAACAAAATGCTCTATCTGGATCACTGAATCTCACAAATTTGTTGATCAAGCTACTGATAGAACTATATATGTAATCATTTCATGATTTGCAGGGTATGGTTTTTTGATAAATAGGAAATTCCAGAGCCAGGTGGTAGTAATGTTGAATGTTTATTCAAGACTTGAGTATGTAGAACATATTTACAAATAGTCCCATAGAAAACAAGTACGTTAAATTTAGGTGTGTAGACTTGACATTCACAGTGCATAAGGAGAAAGAGCAACTGTGTATCTGCACCTTAATGTGAAAGTGTTTTACTTTAGCAGACACTCTACTTATATTGAGGAAAATGTCCTTAAACATTTCTTTAATTTTTGTCCACTCAGAATAGGAAAAACAGGATTTCCTTTTATACAGGCCTCAAGAATTCCTATTTTTTCTTTCGATAAAATTAACTTAATAGATCATGGTTCAGAAACACATGATTAAGAATGGTCTCAAAATATTCTGTTTTTGGTTAAATTAACCCCAAATGTTTTTCCTTAATCTCAAATATTCTTATAACATGTTTCATTTAACATTACATGCTTGTCCTTTTTGTTTTAAGTTTTTTAAAACTGATTTGTAGAGAGGGAGATGAAAATAGAGAAACACTGATTTGTGTTCCTCTTCTTTATGCATTAATTGGCTGATACCTGTATGTGCCCTGACTGGGGATCAGACCCACCTTAGCAATCAGACATCACTAACCAACTGAGCTACCTGGCCAGGGCCTGGCTTGTCCTCTTTAAACATTTAAAATAATTAAGACATTTTGGCATTATCTGAAGTTTCAAGTTGACATAGTAGCCAGTTTACACTTTATTTTATGAATAGTGAGTAAAACAAGGTACATTCTGTGTAATCTATGAATGTAATGAGAAAAAGTACATTTTATGACAATCAAGTAGCCCTCTTTACCATTAATTCCATCACAGAAGAGGGAAAAAACAATTCCAGTATTTCAGTATTTGCCTTGGAGCAGTGGCCCCCAACCTTGGCACCACGGGCCAGTATTGTGGAAGGGAGGTGAGGGGGACAGGAGGCAAGCTTTGCTTGCTTCCCAGTTCCTAATAGGCCATGGACCACAGTCCGTGGCTGGGGATGTTAGAGACCCCTGCCTTGGAGTATATGTGTAGATACACATGCCATACACAGCCATGAAAAAATGTAAAATACTAAATGAATAAAATTAGGAAACCATAGATTTCAGATAAGGATTAGGCCCAAGGACATGGAAAGGGGAGATTAAGACTTCAAGGTGGAAATGAGATTTGTTCTGAGTCCTAAAGAACAGCTAAAATTGTGATAAGCTGATATATTACTGCAAAGTATTCCCACTTGAGAATTGTGAATTAAGATTCTAAAGACCCATGCTCACCAAAGCATTTCAGTAAAAAATGGAGATCATAATGGAGGGAATAGAGGAATTTATGCAAGGGACCTAATAATGCTTTTATACTTGAACTCTTCTGGAATTAGCAGTGGAATTAATGGAAAGAAGTAACAGAGCAGACACTTAAAAAGAAGCTATGCAGGCAATATTGGATAGGAAAGACTAAACAGTAAGCATAATCAAAATGGTTTAGGAGAGTGATAAATTTGAGATATTTTTGTTTATACTACCAGCAGGCAAAGGACGAGAAACTGCCAAAAACTCCACCTATTGCAGGTATGACTCACCTAACAACGATGTGGTTTTTATAAATTCATAATGTCTAAACACATTTTGATCTTTTGAGCCTCCCATACTTATTGGTTAACTTGAACTTCCTTATCCGACAGTTGACGATCTTTAGTATATATGCACTAATGTACCTGCTTTTAAGGTACCCCAAGGGCTAAATGTGTGAATATTCCCTAGCAATGGTTCTTAGGCTTTTCACTGAGTCTGATAATTACCAAGGAAGCATATTTAAACTGCAGATTCCTAATCCCCATTTTAGACCTATAGAATCAGTATTTTTTAAGATGTATCCCAGGTGATTCCTTGAGTCCACCTTAGACAAGTCACTTAAGCTCCCCAGCTTCAGATCATCTGTAAAATAGGTATAATAATATCTTAAATTATAAGAATTAAACTATACATATTGACTAGAAATGGCTCCAGCACTTTATAGATGCTAATGATAGCCCTGCCTACTCCCTAATATGTTTATTTTGGATTTACAGATATTGAGTTTTCTTAAGACAGACTAGAGAACAGTTTCATAGTATACCTGCAGAGTCCCTTATTTGCTGTATTAACTAGTAAAGGAATAGAGCACCTTGGGAGAAGCTTTTCCCTTCTTTTCCACTGCAAATATGTGCTTTTTTTGCTGTTGGCTTTTCTCACAAGACTGGCCTTCAAACTCAGATCGAACCAACAACCTAGAGATAGCCCAAAATGAGTGAAGGTAACTATTAATCCCATTCCCTTCGAGAACTCTCCCCTTTCTTTTTCTCCTCTCCTTGCAAGTTTCTTGACAAGTGGACAAGGTTTTAGATGGTTAAGAGTTGGGGCAAGATAGAGGGGCACTGTTGATGCAATCCCCTTCCAGTGTGTGCTCAGACCTTCTGGTTCATAGAGGGCCATGCCATGTCCTCACTTGGATGCTAGAGACGAGTCCTTTCCTTGGCCAGAGGCAATGACTGAGTAAAGAAGGATTCTGTACAAGAGGCCTCACATCTGACTCCGCCTCCTGCAGCCATGTCCTATTGTCCTGGCCTTTTAGTTATTTCTAGGGGGTTTTGTGGTTTATTAAGGAAGGAAAATAAGGTCAAATCCTAGCTTCACCACTGACTTAGCTATGTGACACTGAACAAGTTATGTAAGCCCAAATGCAATTTTCTCAAGTTATTTTGACACTATTCTGCAGGCTGTGGTGAACTGGTGATATTTTGAGGAAGAAAGTGATATAATCAAAATTAGCTCCTTTCCCACCAAACAGTGCCCTCCCAAAAACAACAACACACATATGTTTTTCATTTACATTCTTTTCTGTTAAAATATAAAACTGGGGTTACATTAAATTCTCAAAGTCTAAATTAGACTAAATATAAACCTATACAACCCACTGAATGGATTTAGTTTGATAATGTTCCTTAAGTGTCTGGTCATCTTCTTCCATCTTTTTCCTTTTCACTAAATTCAATCTGCCCAGGTCTTCACTTATCCCATGCACTTTATTCCATCAAACATCATTTTTCAGAATCAACCTACTTGAATAATCCATCACTAAGCCTGTTTAGCTTTTTCTGAACTAAAACGTTGTCCCTCTGACTACACATGTCAAGGCACTACTATTCTCACTTTTTTTTTGGTCAATACCAGGATGTTCCATTAAGAAACAAAAGTTGTATTATTTCCCTAAAATGAAAGATCAGTGTATTCAATGGCCATTATGTTAACCACTTACTAAAAATACATCAAAAACTACTCATCCTTATATTAACTGAAATTATAGCAAAATAAATTAAACTACTACTTTGCCATTTTCTTAATGTTTACAAGATTATTCAAGAAATCAAAATGGCTTTACATAACTTGATGTTTACTTTCCAAATTCTTCACATTTCAACCCCATATCCATACAAAGGGAAAATACAAACATATTCTCCTTACCTAAAAACATTAGAAGAGGCTAAAAGGAATTAAGACTTTTTAGACTTGAAAAAGAGTTACACTTCCAATGTGTATTTAAATTGTAAGTCAGTTTTTAAGTCAACTTTCTTCAACTGAAATGTGCATCACAGTTAAATTAACTGGGCTACTGCTTCATCTCTTCAAGTCAGACGGAGATTCTTTTGCATCAAGGCTCTTATTCAAGATTTCTTCTTCTGCAAAATTGATTTTAAAAAAGAAAGAATAAGCAAACATTACAAAAAAAAAAATCAAACAGGAAGAATTCCAAATAGTAGCAAATTCAGTCTTAAGTAAAAAGTTCAGATACAGATATTTAACTGTGATAAAATTACCATTATACTTACTGAGGTATCTCCAGAGGAAGGACCAAAAGAACCCCTGGAATTATCTTCTGGAGGGCAGGCCTGTTGTAGTACAGGCTTCCCCCACTAGGGGAATGTTCTAGGAACCAGTCTGTATCAGCGTACCAGCTGGCATTGCAGTGATAGGCTGCATTGGGCTTCAGTGAATTTTTCTTGAAGACTCTTTCAATGCATTTGCCCATTTCATGATGGGTGATTTACAAGCGCACCTGCTCACATCACAGTGAGTGTTCAGCAATTTTTGACCAAAAACAGCATGACACCCGTGCCTCACCCTAATTATACACCAATCTCACCCAAGTGACATTTTTTTGTTTCACCGGATAAAAATAGTCCTCAAAAGGAAAGATCTTGCTCATGTGGAAGAGGTGAAACAAAAAACAGCAGAACCACTAAATGGCATCAAAACTGACGAGTACAAAAACTGTTTTGAGCAGTGAAAAAAAGGTTTCAATGGGTGTATTGCAGGGGTGTCAAACTCATTTTCACCGGGGGCTACATCAGCCTTTTGGTTGCCTTCAAAGGGCTGAATGTAATTTCAACTCCTTAACATTTAAGGAGTAGTTACATTTACACAGTCCTAAAATTATTCGGGCCCTTTGAAGGCAACCGCGAGGCTGATGTGGCCCCTGGTGAAAACGAGTTTGACAACCTTGGTGAACTGCATCAAATGGAGAGTCCTTTGATGGTGACTGGAGTTTAAACGTGTTAACATTCTGAGTTTTCTGCGTCCCCAAAGAACATCAACGTATCCCTTTTAGAATACTTTTCAATACAACAGTGTTTAATTATCATGGCAAAATCAGAGTGACATATAATGAATATCACCAGATCTATAACTGTTCTAACATGTTTTAAGAGCATTTTGTTTCCAACTATGATGAAAAATTTGAAACATACATAAAAGTGAAAAGAATTATGATAAACCCAATGTACCCATCATCCAACTTTAATAATTCAACATTTAATGCTAACTATTAATGAGTTAAACTGTGTCCCCCGAACAGATATGTAGAAGTTTTAACCCCAGGACCTCGGAACGTGGCCTTATGGAAATAGGGTCATTGTGGATATGATCAGTTAAAGTGAGGTCATTCTAGATTAAGGGTGGGTCTTAATCTACTTGGTTGGTGTCCTCATAAGAAAGTGCACGGACACACCGGAGAGAACGCATATGAAGACTGAGGCGAAGAGAGTATACAGTTATGCTGCCACAAGGCAGACAACTTGGGGTAACCAGAAGCTAGAAGAGGCAAGAAGGATCTTCTTCTGGTGGCTTCACAGGAAATATGTGTGTTGCCAAGACCTTGATGCTGGTTTCTAGCTCCAGAATTTACTGTCTGCAGAGACAATAAATCTCTGTTTTAAGCCACCCAGTTTGCGATACTTTATTATGGCAGCCCTAGGAAACTAATATGCTAACCTAACTTGTTTTATCACCCCACTCCCACCAAATTTATTTCAAAGCAGATCACAAGTATTATATTATTACAAAAATGATACTTAATGTAGGGTTTCTCAGCTTTTTTAGAACCATCTTCTGCTAGATTTTTGTTTTGTTTTGTTTGTTTCTGAGTCAGATGAAAGATTTTGATAAAACTTTCACTAGTTTGTATTACAAAAGCAATAGGTTTCAGGTTTTTGGTTTATTTTCCAGCTCTGTCCCACAGCAATTGTAAACTATATACATATCACTAGAGATTCTGAAAGTATCCACAATGGTGATGGGTACACTCTTCCTATCCTAGCTGAGGACCATAGTTTGTCACATTAACAAATATCACCTAGCATTCATTGTATTCTATTTTAATGAAAAGTTGAGAGAAAACTTCAACAAGTTAACATGCTCAGGTCTATTTAATCTTACCTTTTAAATTAGGTAGAAGTTCTCCTGATGGTATTGTGGTCCTCGATCTTTGTTCCACTGGAGAAAACTTAATTAGTGGTGAAAGAGACCGTTTTCTTTCACCAAGAGACATGTGGAAAGGTGGTTTTGTATAGTCATTGTGCAAATCCTGAGTGTCCGAAAAGTTAAGCGTATCATCTGTTTGCATGTTTTGAGGAATAGGGCTCAATTCTGGTTTGTGCGTTTCAGGTGTTTCAGAATTAGAGAGGTAAGTTTCTTCCCTTTTCTTGGTAAGAGATTTTTTCAGAGCCTCATATCTACTATAAATAGCCTGTAAACTGGAGTCTGATTTTGGAGGAGTCTGTCTTTCTCCCACATCTTCTGGGAAAATGCCACTGTGCATTGGACTAGTTGGTTCCTGTTTAACATTGGCCTCTGTACTACTGGAGCTATTAAGACTTAACTGACCAACTTCCTCTGGAAGTGTTTCATGTAATATACTGAAGTCAATATCCTTAAAACTGCTGGAACTAACTCCACTTGATATTTGAAAAGAGTTCCATAATATACTTTTATGCAAGGAAGGTTCTTTGTAAGAACCTTGAGAGTAGTCTGGTATTTTAATATACTCACCACCTTCATTCCTACCTATTACATCTCTCCTACTACTTACAGCAGGGGAGAATGTCTCTGTTTGGTGAGTTTCTAGAAGCCTGTTCTGTAAAGTCACACACTCCAAATCTTGCTTGCAAAAGATTTTCTTATTTAACATATCTGGCTGATATTGTGTTGTTGGTTCACCTACGTGACTGGTCACATGTTTCTGAGGCGCACACTTGAGGCAATCTGAAACAACTTTTTCTTCAGGCAAATAAGAATGGCTGTAATCACACACAGAGGTTGTTGAGAAACAACTGGACATGCTAAATTCTCTTTGATTATGCACAGGTAAGGATTCTGGCAAACCTTCTTTATGTTCAGTATCCATTTGAACTGGTTCTGTACTTTGGTTATCTTCCATTTCAACAGCTTTTCTCCAGGAGCTCCTAATATCACTGACTAAATAAAGGGGGAAAACACAGTTTACTAATATTCCCAAACATAGCATGCAGTTAAGCATTTCATTTTTAGTGGTCAAAATAAAACTACTAAGTATATGTTCCATAGATATGATGGATAGATGATGAGGTTCCACAACACAGCAAAGCCCAAAAAATCAAAGGACTCCATCTCCAACAGATTATCCACAAATATTGGGTTGGCCAAAAAATTCATTTATTTTTCCATATGATTGCTCTAGTAGTGCTTAGTTGTCTTTAACTTCATTCAAAACAATTTTGTTAGACTGTATGGTGACAGCTGTCTTATCAGCATGCATTCAAAAAAACTTATCAAAATTGGTGAATATCTGTGTAGCCATTTTAATGCTGAAGATGGAAGAAAATACTCAACATTTTTTACTATTATGCTTTATTATTTCAAGAAAGGCAAAAACATGCCCAAGCTGGTGTGGGTCAGTGGATTGAGTGCCAGCGTATGAATCAAAGGGTCACCAGTTCGATTCCCAGTCTAGGGCACATGCCTGGGTTGCAGGCCCAGTCCCCAGGGCGGGGTGCGCGAGAGGGAACCACACATTGATGTTTCTCTCCCTCTTTTTCTCCCTCCCCTCCCTTTTCTAAAATAAATAAAATTTTTTTTAAAAAAAAAGAAAGGTAAAACACAACTGAAATGCAAAAAAAGATTGTGCAGTGTGTGGAGAAGGTGCTATGACTGATCAGACGTGTCAAAAATGCTTTGCAAAGTTTCTTAGTACTGTTGACATTTTGGCCAAATAATTTTTTGCTGGAGGTCTGTCTTATGTATTGGAAGATGTTTAGCAGCACCCGTGGCCTCTACTCACTAGAAGCCAATAGCTGGGGATAGCCAACATACTCAAAATATCCAAATCAATAATGTCATTGGTGAAAATGAAAAATGTGTCATTTATTTTATGTAAAAAACTAAAGACTTTTGGCCAACCCAATAACAAAGCTGTTCCTGCAATATGCATATACTTTTCACACAGCATAAACAAATGTATGTATTAAAAAGACATTTGGTCCTGACACACATGTATGTATTAAAAAGACATTTGGTCTTGACTGGGGTGTCTCAGTGGGCTGGGCGTCATCCTGCAAACCCAAAGGTCCCCGGTTTGATTCCCAGTCAGGGCACAAGCTTGGGTTGCAGGCCAGCTGTCCAGGTAAGGGCATGCGAGAGGTAAGGCAGCCCAGTCAGTGTTTCTCTCACACATGGATGTTTCACTGTCTCTCTCTCTCTCTCCCCCACTCTTTCTCCCTCCCTTCCCCTCTTAAAAATAAATAAATAAATTCTAAAAAAAAGAAAAACCTGGCTGGTGTGGCTCAGTGGATTGAATGCCAGCCTGTGAACTGAAAGGCTGCCGGTTCAATTCCCAGTCAGTGTACATGCCTGGGTTGTGGGCCAGGTCCCCAGTTGGGGGCATGCAAGAGACAACCTATCGATGTATCTGTCACACATCAATTTTTCTCTCCCTCCATTCCCCTCTCTCTAAAAATAAATAAACAAGATCTTAAAATATATATATACATTTTTTTTTTTTTTGGCCAGGGTTCAGCAAACTTTTTTCTGTAAAGGATCAGATAGTAATATTTTACACTTTACAGGCCACTAGGTGTGTGGCAACTATTCAACTCTGCCATTGTAGCATGAAGGTATGAAAGTGCCCATAAACAACATGTCGACAAATGAGCAAGGTTGTGTTCACTACAGCTTTATTTACAAAAACACACAGAGCAGGCCACATTTGGTTCGTAGGCTGTCATCTGCCAACCACCATCAGGCTGTGACTAGGTTCAACCTGAATTAAATCAATTTAAATTTGATTACATCATTTCTAACAGCAAAACAGAAATTGTATTTAATCATTCAGCCAGGATTATATGCCAACCTAAGGACAGTATCAGAACTTTACCTACACAAATTACAGGTTATAAGAAAAAAAGTATTGAGCATTCTGGCCAGCTTAGGAGGGGTAGAAAAGATCTCTGAACACACAATTTTTGGCTGCTGCTGATGATTGTTAATTCGGAAATCACAGCCTCTATACTCTATAAATGTTGATCACAGATCAGATGTAGAGGCAGAGAATTTTTTTAAAGTGAGCAACTAAAATATTTTCCAGGAAAAAGCCAAGTAAGACAAAAAACACAACTGTACACTATCAGGGCAAAATTATACTGCTGAAGAAGACTGCCACATAAGTGAGAGTGCCCCCCCGTAATGCTCCAATAAAAGCCCCTTATATCAAAACCAATAAAGAGCCTTTGCCACTAAACTTGAAGATATGAAGAGTTGTAAAGCAAGCTTCCAGAAAATTTGTCAGACCATGGTTCTAATGATAGTAATGTCTAAAAAAGAAAACAAGTGACAGAAAGCATTATTAACTTACTCAGGTTTTCTGGAGTTCGGGGAATTTGATTCCTTGTTAAGAATGGGTTAGAAACTAGAGAGTCAATTAGTTCCTCTAATTTTATTTCTTTTCCCGCAGAGGGCTGTGGTGAATCAGATAAAACTGTCCTTGCAACCTACAACAGAAAGAAAAAGTAAAGCAAAAATTACTCAGAAATTAAGCCCAAGGTAGAATCCAACAAAAGCCCTGATAATAACAGAAAGCACTTCCTTTCTCTTTGCAAAAGACACAAAAGTCAGCTCAACAGTGTATCTCCCAGATACTCAGAGACTAGGCATAATCCTGTAAGGTGGAACCAAACACAAAACTGTTTCCTTCCTTATCTTAAATGGATACCCCATTATAAAGTAGAGAAAAGACAAGAATCTCTATGCTTAGGAAGATTTGGAGGTAGTTCTGACTACACAGTGACCTAAAACTGAACTATCTGCCACACCCCTGAGCTTGATAACTTTGTATCTGCTAAAATGACTAGTTTTAAAGCAAGCAGATTCTTAATTATAAACCATTTGCACAGTAACACTCCTATTAATAAAAAGAATACATTCTGACCACATATTTCTTTGCCAGAAACCTTATTATCAAATACGAATTAGTAAATAACGCATAGATACACTCTAAAACAGAGAAAAAAAGTATACAATATGAAAATAGCACTCCATATTAATTAAAAATGAATAAAACCAGAAAAAAAACAAAAATATGCAAATTAAAATATCTACTCCTAGAAATCCCTAAAAAACAAATTTACAACAACCATAATCGAAATGATCCGCATTTATCCTCCCCCATGAAAACAGACAGCTTTTTGGAACTCAAACACTAAATATTCCTCATCACAAACACTATTAAATAAGATTGATTTCACTTCATTTTCAAAGCTTCATGAGATTTTAGGACTCTCCTCTTTCATCCCATCCCTTTCTGCTACTACTATAAATTCTTTTAACCAGAAAATGTGCCTTTCCTTCCGTATCCAGAAAGAGAAAAGACTGACCATCCTTTCTTTAGTGTAATCAAATAACAAAGAAAACAATCTAACTTCAGAGATTTAAAAACATTTAGAGCCCTGTCTGGTATGGCACCTTGAACTGAAAGGTGGCTGGTTCAATTCCCAGTCAAGGCACACGCCTAGGTTGCGGGCCAGGCTCCCAGTTGTGGGCGTGCAAAAGGCAACTGATCGATGTTTCTCTCCCACACTGATGTTTCTCTCCCTCTCTTTCTCTCTCCCTTCCCTTCTCTCTAAAAGTAAATAAACAGTCTTTTAAAATATTTAGCAACCATGAAACTGCCCCAATCTCCTCATGTTACAAACAAGAAAAATGTCTGACATCCAGCTCTCTTATTTGAACAATATTCATTTACTTTGATCAGAATTGAGATAGAGGAGGGAACTCCAATACCCAAAGCAATATGTACTAAACCAGATTTTTCTTTCAGTCTCTCAGGAATAGAGTAGCTAAGGGACATTGTGGGAAACTAGTAAAAATAACATTAGAGAAGGGCTTGAGCATTTAATTCGTGCAAACTGAGCTCTGTAATAGTACTGAGCAGTAGTGGTAGTATGTGGTCACTTGCCAATAAAAAGTAGAACAGCATTAGAAAAACATAGATCAAAACCAATGATGCACGTAATTATTTTTTAAATACTTAGAAAGCAGGACAAAAACCTTCACTCAGTG